>JAQIXN010000291.1:0-46882 GCA_034698145.1 Proisotoma minuta
TTCGGCCAATGAATATGAATAATACTCCTCCAGACGCTTGGAGAACCACAATGCCAAGTACAGAAGAAGCTTATAGATGCGGATTGATTGGAATTGGGGTCGCTTCTCCTCCAGCTCGTAGAAAACGTCATGACCTTTTAGACTGAACAACGAAAACTTTTAATTTTTGAGACCATGTTTTGTAATCATTTTTGAAACAGATTAATATAAATATGCAATATTTATATTTTTATACAATAAAAAGAAAGCGTCAATTGAATTTTTGAAGGGCATTTTTATTATTATTTTACATCTAGTGAATTATAGTTTACCACATAGGTTTTATTATTAACTTTTATTAAATTATTATAGAGGGTTAGATTTGGAAACTTGTTTTTGAAAAAGATGGGTCGCTTAATGAAAGTTGATGGTTATTTATTCATTCATGAAATCTCATAGCTGAAAAGTTATATCGTTCTCTGGACATACATATCATACATGTACATTCCTTAAAATTTTAACAGGATAAATTTTTTATTGTGGGTTAAGTAAGTGTGGGTGCAACGGTGTATTTTTTTTATTTCAAAGTGCTGCAAAAAGTCGGTTCTCAGGACAAAATGCATGAATTCCGTTTTGAATGTCTTTCTCTGAGTGCTGCAAGTTGTTGGGCTGTGGGGACGTGAACAGGTGTATTGCTACTTCCCCCCTGAGACGCCACCCCTACATATACAAAATGGGTCAAATTGTGCCTTGTTCAACAATAGTAAAATATATGAGAGAAAGTACCAGGGAGCGATTGACGCCGCTTTCGAAGAGCCGGACTTAATCGATAAGTAACTTTTGCCTGGGTAAGAAGTTCCTTGAACACGTCGATAACCCTGTCACCGGTTTTTGCAGAGCATTGAACAAAACCATGATTCCATCGGTTTATCACTTTCTCCGCTTGATCTGCGTCCACTTTATGATCATCATACTCCAAGTCTGTCTTGTTCCCTACCACTACCAATGGAATCCCTTCTCCCTTGGATTGTACCACTTGGTTCCGGAGTGTTAACATCTGCAAATAATTATTGATGTGATGACAATGCAGGATATAAGGATAAAATAAAAATGCAAACCTCATCAAAAGAACCTTCGTCATCCACTGAATAAACGATAATGAATGCATTTGACGAAGCAATATTTAAAGTTTTCATTGCAGGAAATTCATAAGATCCTGAAGTGTCCAATATATCAAGTGTCAAAGATGCACCTGAAATAGGGAAATCTGCGCTATGCATTTCTTCAACTGTTCTGTGGTATTTGGTTGTGAACGTGTCATATAAAAACCGTTGGATGATTGCTGTTTTTCCAACCTAAGCAGAAAAAAAAATCTTGGCATCATTTTTATAGTAATTTTCGATATTTAAAAAAACAAACATACTCTAGCAGAACCAAGCATCATGACTTTATATCCCAATTTGCTGGGAGCCTTTGTTGGGGTTGAAGCCGTAGTCCTAGCCTTCGGTGGGGTTGGACTTGGAGATCTTCTAAATCGAGATGAGGGTGGGGACAAACTTGGTTGCAATGTTGGCTGGGGTTGAAGACTCAGCCGTCGACCTGTTCGAGGTCTCGGTGGGGTCATTGCTGCCGTATCCGCCCGCTGAAGACGACCAGAAGGAGGATTAAACATGTTGTTGGATATCCTGAAATAACAAAATTACTCATAATTTGGAATATTCCATTAGAACGTAGTATGTATTTATTTCGTATCAGTTTCATTTTGGAAAGATCAAGGAATGTGACTTAAGCAAAACCACCTTTGGTTTTGAGTACCAAACCCACTTGGTATTTTAGCTGCTAGCATGAAACGTGACTTTCTTGAATTTCCTCTTCCAAAATTACTTATTTATTATACCCAACGCACATTCTGCTTCAAGCTTTACTGCTTGAACTTTCCCAACAAGTCAGAGATTCATTCGAGTGCTTTACTTTGCTTTCCCCATTAACTGCATGGTGTTAAAATTGGAGTCATTTCTTTTTTCCTTAACAAAATAATGGGGGAAAGTAATTGACAAGACATGACACACATGCACTTGTGCAAAAGAAAGAGTGGACGTTTGGGATTTGGAATGATAGAACACCATTAAAGCATTTTCACTAAATAAATTCAAACCAGGAAAATGACTCCCAATAGAAACGTTTTAAAGAATTAAGGCTCATAAGTGGAGCACTATAAAACAAGTTTAAGAAAAACAAGCTTTTGTGCATCTTGTTATTCTTGTTGCAAAATGCAAACGACGTAGAAAGAAGGTGATTTGAATTCATTGTTCCATTTTACTTTCCCTTCCTGAAAAGAAGCCTTTCTGCATGCCTTGCGTGATTTAGTATCTAATCCCCCATAAATAATTTTGCGATGTAAACAGCATTAGAATTAGATTTCACTTTTACTACATCTTCTCCGTGTCTAAAGGTAGTGGAAATGTGATAAATCTGCTTTCTTCATCAATACTTGATTGCATGAGTTCTATATCCATAAATTGAAACCTAAATCCACTCCCCCACACTTTATTATAAAACATGACAAAAAATATATCAACCTATAAGCAATAATATATCGACAGCCATTATTAAAATATACGTATTTATCGTAAACAACATGTCGTATCCTTCTGCTCCAAATTACATTTAATCCAACCAAAGAGAAAAATAGCACATAATTTCGTGTCAACTTTCTCCTTCTTGTTAGAAACATTATTTGGTAAAAAGAGAGATTGTAGTAAATGGTTAGTTGGATATCCAGGCTAAGGTAGGATCAAATCTCATCCCCTATCTCTTGCTGCCAACGACAATGTTGACGTTCCTTGTAAAATGTGGATGTAGATTTATGGTTGTGGGCAGAAAGCGTGGGGGCAGTGTTCGGTGATTGATTGCCTCGGAGGGAAAGTTCCATTTATTCTTTCAGGTGAAAGTGGAAGTTCCGTATCTCACGTTCACATCGACACTTGGCCCCAACTAAAAGCTTGTACAACTTTTGCATTGTCATCATTATTCCAACTGCTTGCTGCTATCACAAACATGGCCACCAACCACCACTACTACCAACTATGTATGTAGAGAAGTGGAGATTCCCTTTGTTCTTATCAATTTACTCTTGATTACCTGGCCTCCTTTGCTACAACAAAGGGAAGAGCAGAAGGTAGAGTTAACAAACACAACAAAACGGTTGGCAAATGATCACAGTATTTCATCCCAGAAATGTTCAAAGGACTCCACATGCATGGAGTAATAATGATTGTAAATAACAATGCACTTGTTCCCCATTCTTTGAATTTAATGAAAAGAGAAAGTTGCCCTTTAATACAAAGAGCTGTAATTTAAACTTTTTCTAACAAGCATTACACGGCTCAATAAATTTTGTTCCATTTTACACTTCATTTCCCTACAAAAAAAGACAACAAGCGACAGCGTTTCTTGTTTTTAATGAAAAGACCATGTTTCCTTTTTGCTTGGCGTCGCGTGGCGTGGGAGGAAATTTTGGCCAAGTTTTGCAAATCAATTAGTGAGAGGATTACTTGTGTGTGTCATGAAAGAAGAAAGAGTAGACTTTCTTCTTTCGCCACCTTTTCCAGTCTTTTATTAAAGTGGAAGTGGTTGAGACCACAAAACATAAATTGGACTTTCTTCTTATATGACTTTCTCAAGTAGATGGATGGGTTCAAGTTGAAGAAAATTACAAATTAATTTTCCAAGAAAAAAACACTTGCGCAAATGATATACAGAAGAGGCAAATACGCAATTTCTTTCTCAAGAGCTTTCAATAAAGAAATCAGCCAGAATACAATATTCCGATTCTTGAGCAGATAGAGTTCTTTCCCCTCTCATCCTGTTATATCCAGTTATCATCCATTTGGAAACATGAAAAATTAACCATCAAAAGCACAGCCAATAAATAAATCTCTTACTTTTACCCACCACCAGAGTACATCTTTAGTCAAACACAATTCAAAGAATCTAATGCAAAAGATGTGAAAGCCAGAGCCAAATAATGTACATTTGACATGTCAAGTCCTCAGCAAACACTCATCTCAATGCTGCTACCTAGCCCAATGCACCATTTTTCAATCTCTTATTTTTTTTTCTTTCCATGTTTCGATTGACGTCTTCCTCTGAACAAAGAATTTCTTTTCTGGAACTCGAGATTTCAGCAAGGGCATATGCACTCTTGTATTGATATAGCTTTTTGCATAAGCTTAGGCATATTTTTCCATCGGGTAGCTGTAGCTAGCTCAAGCTTTTTCTCACATTCAATAAGATGTTCGAGGCTTAGGGAGAAAGCATCTATTCGTGTCGTGTCATGTCAGTTATATCTAAACCAGAGCAAGAGAAGAATTCTGGAATAGATTTTATGAAAAATTGGATCATGTCTCAAGAAAATGGCTCTTTGTAAGCAAGTTAAATAGCCGAGCATTCTGATCATATTGGTAGTAATGTAGTTATATTTACCATGTATAGCTTTCTCCCCAAAATAAACATGCCAAAGAAATAGTTTTATGAAAATGACATAATCTCAACCGTAAATCAATACAGAGAAAATATGTCAAAATAAACTAAAAGCATAATACAAGTAAATAAAATCAACCATAAGCAAAAAAATATACATACACACATAAAAGGAATTCTATTCAACTGGACCGACAAGGAGACATTTTTTTTATTTAGCTTTTATTTTTCCAAAACACAAAGAACGTTGGAGTAAGTATATAAAAATACGGAATACAAGCATTTGGTCATCTTGAGAATGACAATGGACATTTTTATAAACAGACATGGACAAGTTGGCAATAAAAATAAAGCTCTCCTCCACTTTATTGTTTGTGAGTAAAGAGGTGGTCAAATAATAATGTCATTGCTTTGCCCATCTATCACACTTGTGCATGGCAATTTGGTGTTCATTGTCTCATTTATTTTCTGT
Source organism: Proisotoma minuta (assembly GCA_034698145.1). Taxonomy (NCBI): domain Eukaryota; kingdom Metazoa; phylum Arthropoda; class Collembola; order Entomobryomorpha; family Isotomidae; genus Proisotoma; species Proisotoma minuta. Next base: position 4,934 of record JAQIXN010000291.1, read on the forward strand.
TTTGATCCCAGGAAAGTAAAATAGTGGAGGAAATGGCTTTTGCTAACAAAGGGCTTTACTTAAGTCCACATCTGCTCCATCCATCTCCTGGGGTGAAAATGTTGTGATCATCATCATCAGCAGGTATAAGGTAATTTAGTTTTGTGGCTTTCATTTAAAATTGTCTCATCTGCTTTCCCTCTTTATTTTGGGACTTACTCGATCCCTTTATCACAAAAGCCAATCAATCCCTCATTTCCTGTCAATACGCACAAACTTGGTTTTAACTACGAAATTGGCAATGGAAATAGTCGTTGACATTTTGCCAAACAAGTTTCTCTGCCAAAATCCCAATTTCAAAACAATATTAGCATAACATTATAGTTGTTGACCAATGAAAGCTAATTTCCTGTTAGTTGATGATACGCTACTCCTGGCTGTGATCCTATTTCTGATAAAAGCAAAGAAAAACTTGTTTTTCTCCGCGAGTCAAAATATTCATTTACTTTCACCTCACAGAGTCCCCTCTTGTTTTTGCTTATATTTATTAGCATGGAGGACGATAAACGCAAAGAGGAAATCAAGCACAACTTTCGTTACTTGTGCTACTGAGCAATTCGTGTGTTGCCAAAATCGGGACTCATTGAGTGTTCTGACACCACTCAGTCACTTTCTCCATACAACGCCCACAGTCAATATATACGAATTGAATTAGGGATTAGCAAGCTTCTGTCCACATCAAATTTTATTCAAATCAAACTGAAGCTCACTCAACCACAGTGGATATCTATATATACATACACCCTCCACTGATTTCAGAACTAAAATACCACAAAATTCAATATCCAACAAACCTTCGCAGCAATATTCCAAATAAGTGTTGGAAACTTGATTAATTAAATGACAAGGCTGTTGAGAGAGGAGCCATGTGTGCGAGAAAAGAAAGTATTTCCTGTAAATTTTTCCAGCAACCCAAAATGTACAAAGGGAGGAGTGTCTATCAGTTGTGTGATGGATTGAGCTGTCTCAACCAACACTTATTTCTTCTCCACTACTTTCACCCATCAAAATTCCATAAGTGTGGGACATGGATGGAAAGTAAATGAATTTATTTATCGAGATGCCTTTGCTTTAGTTGATTTCATTAGTTGAGTCATTTATCTGAAGGATCACATTCCACGCTTCATTACGTACATACATATTTGGATAAGCATCAGCACTTTATGCTATATACCTCACTCGTGTAAAATATATTCATCTAGCCCTTCATTTAGTTAGGCTTGTCACGAAATCAAATTGTCAAATTAAATCTCTCTCAGAGTGGAATGGAGTGAGAGTTGAGCAAACAAATGATTTGTTTGTTTGTATTCAATTCGCTTGAAATCTGAAACATTCTTTTATCACATTCTAATAAATATTCTGTTGAAAAAGAATTCCAACTCTGTTTACTTTACTTTTTTTCCCTAGGATTAAATAAAAAACTCTTTACTTTTTATGCTACACTTGCTTCCCTTTGCCTTTATGCTTCATGAAATAATGAAATATTGGATATTTAACTCCTATCACACAAACCATACTACCATACAGTATATAACAAATTTCAATAAACATTTATGTGTTTCATATATATTTATATATGTATGTACAGAATGTATGCCAATTTGTATGCCAATTTGTAATTCCAGAATCTGACTTTTGTTATCCAAGTCACCAAATACGCTACATTGTTTTTATATTTTCTTTTAAACTAACGATGTTTACTTTTCTCTTTGATAGAAATTGCACATTTGTATAGCTTCCATGTTTAATCCATTTTATGCGGTTGGTTAAACTAGATAGCAAGTACATTAGGTAATGGGCCATTCCCTTCTCGTGCTTGTTTGTACCACTGAGCTAACTATTTGCTAGATTCATGCTGAGAAGAAGAAAGCGGAAAGCGCTGACTAATGGTTAAAATGGTGGAGAAAGCTTTGCATGCAATTCATTAAAAAATATTATGCATATTATACAAAAGTTCCTAATGGTGTGCCATCCTATCTTTTGGATGGGGAAAGGATGAACAACTACTGATAATAAAACGAGACCAAAACACAAGCTTTTGCTGCTGCTGTTTGTTATATGGAAATTTGCTCTGCTTTCTCTAATCTCTGTGTACATGAGCAATGAAGGGGTGTTGGAGTGGAATCTTAAATAGCAAAAAATTCCGGAATTTAGAGTGCAGATCATAATATAAAACTTTTTTTGTGGAATGGGAAAATAAAGCAGAGGAAAGAAGTACAACAATGAAGGGAATGCAAATCCTAGAAACTTGTTCTTTAGTTATACAATCAATCAAACAGCAGCCATTCTTTCACTCAACCACTTTGTTTGCAAACTGAAATTAAAATCCTCAAACTTGTAATTATCAACTTTCGGCAAGTTTGTACCATCCCTTCTCCTTTCTCTCTTCGGCTTTATTTTTTGTTCATTTTCTCCATTGAACAAAAGTGTAATCGCAGCTTTTTTCAGTCGAATCAAAAATAAGAATTCCATCTCTCTCTATTTGAATCCGCCCTCGGGTTATCATTCATGTAGAAAATTCAAACAACTCACGTACCTATCCAATTTCGTCTTTTATACAGCATATATTTTGCGTACACTTGAACATCAAACTTTCTCCGTTTCATTCAATTTATTTCTCATATTTTGGAGACATGTGGAAAAAGGAAGGGAAATTATTGGAAATTGTGAATTAAGTTAGCCAATAACCGGTTGAGTATACATACATTTTGTTGGAAAAAGACAAACTCTTTATTGAATTGCTATGTGCTACATAAACTAAAGAAAGAGAAAGTGCTCTTCCTTGTCTTGTCATTACATATTGTTATGATTATGATTTGAATTTTATGAACGTAACCTTTTTATTACTCTTCTCAAGTCAAGAGGCTCAAAGGTTCCAGAATTTTTATAACTTATTAAAATCAAACCACATGAGGACAAAACAGAAGGGAAGCAGTAAAATATAAAATTTACATTTTCATCTTGTTGGCGTATATTCCAAAATTTGCTTTCTCGTCTTGCTCCCACATTATTTGCAGATTCAAATCCTCATCAAACTAACCATAATATGATGTAAAAGCAAGGGAAATTTCCATCTCTCCCGTTTTCAGGAAACGGAAGGGCGGATATTTGCCAATCCTGGGACTATATATAAGCTTCGTCTCACTCTTGCTTATATATCCATGTTCCATATATGAATGTATATTTTGTTTGAGGAGTGAATTGACTTTTGGCTTTATTGAACCAGCATCCAATCCCCATCAAATTTCTATTCATCTTGGCCAATATGTAATGTACATACATGGTTGTGCTTATCGTGGATTTGGTGAAAGCCCATTTCCGTCTCATGGAGAAAGTTTAGTGGGATAAATTGACGTGTATTGGAGATGATTGCTGTCTTCATATAAAAACATGAAATAATTACCCTCTCTTTAATAATAATTCGTGGAAAGTGTGGGTTGTTGGAATTTTGGTTGTGCTGACTAATTACTTACTTTCCCATAGGGGAAAGTCAAAGTCTGAGTCAGCTCAGTGGGGAACATGGATTTGGGAACAAGGTTTGTCTACATCCTTTGAAAGATTGAAGAATTCTGGAGATGACAGGAGCTAATGAGCGATACTCATCATTGCTCAAAAGCAGAAATTTCCTTTACTTTCCTCCAAATCAGTTTATCCAGGACACCGCCTCCGGATTGTAAATTGAAATTTTCCGCTAGCCTTGTTACCAAACCTAACTAACACACGCCATCCGTAGAAAAAAAATACTTTTCCCAAGCCCAGTTCAAAAGAAGTAATGAAATGGAGTGAAACTCAAGTCAGTTTAGAGAGATACATAATGTAAGGGGTATTTTTAAGATCGTTAGAAATTGTCTAGTTTTCTCACGTCTCTCTATTGCTGTAATCATTTTATCATTTCGCTTCATAAAGTTTGTTGTAATTCCATAAAACACTGTTATGTACTATATATATTTTCTACTAGTATTTTTATTTCTTTTTATTGTATATATGGTGTAAGTATATCTAAAATTATCAATTTTATTTTAGGAGAACATTTGCTCTTTTAATCTTTGACCATTTTCTAAATGAACAAACGACTTCTTAGTGTACTTTCACTTTTCAAAGGACGTTATCTCTGAGCTTGGCCAAATTGAAAGTGACATGAAGACGAGAGAAAGCGATTGATTGATCATGATCACATCCTTTGGTTTTTGTGGTCCGTCTTTTTTCTCCCTCTGTTTTATACCCGAGGGAAAACTAGCAGCTTAGTTTGTGCACACAAAAGTTGCAAACATCAATTTAAACTTGGTGTAAAAAAGGACTCGAAACATTTTATGAGCTGCCAAAGTTCCAACTTGTACCTTTTTCACTTTTTGCCAACTTGAACTGATTCAACAACTTACATAAATCAATTCGCTGCACTTTTTCAATCCAAAAGGAAAATAACAATTTGAATCCCATCACAAAAACAACAACAGATGTGAGTTGGAGATAAACAGATGGATCGTTTTACTTTATGGTCAAAACACATGCCACTTACGAATTCCATTGTAAACACCTGAGCCCCCAATCAAGTACATATGTATGTGCTCAAATTCTACCGTTTTGTTTAGCCATATGGGGAGCTCAAGAAATTTAAGCCTTGTAAAGTTTATTTCACACTCCCACGTCCGGAATTTTCCTTTAAAGTACAACTTTAAATATGGTTTGAGTTTGCTTGCTTTCACTTTACTCTTGCTCTAGTTGGCGGACCACAAAGGAAAATCCGATCCATCCATACAAACCACGCACAAGAATTATCTCGGCTGAGCACTTGTGTGGAAATTGGGATCAGTTTTCGACACCTTTGGATTTGACAAGTGAAGGCTATGCCACAAGACAAGATTTATATACAAAACCAACCACAAGAGACCCGCAAGAGAAAGTTTGGTTGGGCTCTGAATTTGCACCTGGATTATTTCCCCCTCTCCTTTTCGGGTTTAAAGATTTATACCACAAAAGAAGTTATGAAGGTCATTGGGAGCTGAAGAATTTGTTTGTTAATGGTCACAGAGCATAAAGTAAAGTTGTAATTGCGTCTTGGCAAAGTTTTGAAAAGGAGAATTCATGGGGATAATAAAACAAAGTCAACTCTTGTTGTTGTGGATGAAAATTCATTTTAGATTTGTATGATTAAAAGAGAAAATAAGAAATGGAGGCAGGTGGCAGACGGAAAAACTTGTTTACACTTTGGAATTAAACAACTCCTTCTTTCATTCAAAAATAAATTTATGCTATATAGTCATAATTTAAGTACTACATTGTTCTATTTTTAGAATGCAATTAAATTTATATTCAATTAATGCATTAACTTTGCTAATCAACGTTCAAAAAGTCAATGATTAAGTGTTTGAGACATTGAGAGTGAAAGTTGGACAGTTTTATGAATGTAAAACTTTCGAGAGCAGATTCTCTCCATCATCTTCCTTGCTATTTATCTTTATCATGCATATTATAAACAAAGTTGATATAAGAATAAAATCTAATTTTATATCAGTTTGCGAATTTCAACCAGGTGAAAGCATCTGGCAAGAAATGATTTATTTAAGAATAGCTAAGAAGTTAGATATTTTGAAAGGTAAGTTGGCACAGATCCACACTTTGTAGATATGTAATCCATTATCGTGCAGAAAAGTTAATTGACAGTGCAGAGAAAGTGTATATTCTTTCATCAGGAGAAAGTAGACTAAACGAAGGAGCTGAGATGTAAACATAAATAAATGACTGTTTACTTTCACTTTGAAGACTTTGGTGGCAACTTTCTTGTCTATTTCCATTAGTTTTCCAATTTCCAAATAAATTCCAATTCCAAAAGTAAAAAGAGCAGTTGGGACTCTTCTTCCAGCCACATACTCACTCATCCCAAACTAGGCCAGAAGACCACAACGCACGGCAACAGAAAGTGCTTCATCTTTTACTTTCATCTCGTTTTCACCTCATTTTACCCAGTTGACAAATGAGAAGGGGAAATAGAGATGGTTCATTATTGACGGCTCTTGATTGGATTGCTTAATTACTCCAAAAACATATTCACACAACGCTCATTAAATTTGGTTTATAAATACTTACTATTCAAAATTTAACAAGCCACAGCGAAATAATTTTTCCGTTTATAATGATGAGCTTTCCTTCTTCCTCTTGTGTTTAATTCCACTGAATTGAATGCGTCACATTTCTCCCATAATAGTACATTGTGTATATAATGAGGGAGAAAGTAATGAGATACCTGATTTCGGTATTTGTTACCCATTTCTCTTAAATTATGAAGTAGGCATAAATTGGAATCTTTTTATAGAAACATGTAAAGTTTGATTCTATCTACTTACTATAACTATGCATAAAATATAGTGTTGGATCTTCAATCAAAAAAGGATTTTAATGACTTTTCTCATCCAACTACCTCTACTTCTCCCATCGCCCTACTTTCCCCTCTCACAAGGAGTGGAATTAAAGTGCTTAATTTTACATTTCTTTCCTTTTCTATTTACTTATAAAATGGGTGGAATAGAAAATGGAATAGAATTAAAGGAAAGAAGCAATTGTATTTGTATTTTTCATTCCCCATGTAATATTAACAAAGTAAAGCAAACAAGTCCGTGACAGTCCCAAACTCATTTATCTAATCACTTTGTTTTGTCTTTTTCCAACAAACTTTAATAGATTGCGTTGTTTTGTTTTATATTATTTATTTATGTTGGTTGGCGTGATAAAACTTTTCTCTTATTTTCCTTTGACGAGGAGCGAATTGACGATGAGATAAATATAAAATGGCTGTGGGCCCATTCCCAGTACAATTTTAAACATATTTGCGAAAAACAATTTGAAAGTAAACGATGTCAGCTTTTTATTTTCCTCCTCTATTTGCTCAACAACAACTAAGGTAAAGGTGCACATAGCTCAACTATTTGTTTGACTACTTTGCAATCAAATATATTGTATATATGTAATATTTCCCCAGGGGCAAATTCCTCCTGAATTATTACCATTCCCTAGAGAAAATATATAAAAGGGCAACTTTTTCATGACTTCCGCAACTGGTGATTTTATTAGGGAGATCTGCCTAAATATTTTCATCATGCTGACAGATGCCTCCGCCGATTGGAGAAAGTTGCAAAAAGAAAGTTTGTGTTGTAAACTTATTTATTGTGTTTCAAAGAAATTTTCTTGTTTCCATCAAATGTCTAATATTTGTATATGCATCCAATTTCCGCTAAAAAGCACAATATATAAATACACTCGAACATACATATATCCATGTGACTTATATGCAAATTTTCTCCATCTTAACTATTTGAACGGCCTATACTGACATTCCAATCTTCAAAGAAACATTTTAATATCTCGCCAGTATCCTATATCATATTTTATGGGAGCTGTATAAATGAAATATGTATAATCTGCATACATAATTCAACGTTATACGATATGTACATCTGTCTTCTCGTGATCTGTGTGAATAACAAATGAAACGTCAAGGAAGAGGCTAAAGCATAACAACTTTCTTCTACAGCTTCTTTCCTTGACGAATGGTGAAAATGAAGAGTTTGTGACAGTTTAAAGAGTTTGTTTTAAGATCTCTTTTCAGCTCCCTCTAAATTTCACTTACTTTTTATTAGCACCACTACCAAAAAGTCCCTGCCTGGAATAAAATCTAACAGCATCATCATCTCCTTCAACTAAAGAGCCTTTTCTCTCCTGACAAATGGTCAAATCCATTCCATTTCATAGAAAATTCTCTTTCTGGAGCTCTCTTTTGCATCATGAAGTGAAAGTGAAACTGTTTAGCTTTCACTCCCTTCCCTGACGACTTTTCCTCCTGAATTCTATATATAACCATTATATTATGTAGGTGCATTGTGAATTTTCACCCTATCCCTTTTAAAATAAGGTATCATGTGTCCTTCCTGACCAGTCTTCAGTTAGTGCATGGGAATGAGAGAGTTCCTTATGTATCGATCCATTTATGGCAGATTCACCAGCCAAGCAAAAGCTAAGCCAAAGTTTAAAGCGGACGGAAAAATTGGAGATATCGATTCTTGTTCTTATATACCATCAAATCCTTCCTTCACTTGAGGAAATTGAATTGGAATGAACCCACACCTAGAACTTTTCTCAGAAAAAGAGAAATCCACCTGTTCTATTACACATCAACAGGTTCCCCCATTGTATCCCCTATCTGCATCAATTATGCAATGCAAACACACAACACACATTCCAACTAACAATAAATCTAAACCAAACTAGGAGCAAAACCACTTTGCACATCACGTCCAAACTAAACCACATTTGTCCTTGTCTCCCAACAAAAAACTGTACTTTCTCCCATGCATGCAGACATACATAGTTTTGGATTGAATTTGACATTCCGTGACGTGAAATTTAATGGGGAATGGAGAAGGTATGCAAAGTAGAGGAGACAACAGATTTGGGGATATTTCACGGAAGGATGTGAACGTAATTTGTTCTACCGACATAAATCATGTCCTCCTCTTTTCCCCTTTCTCTTGCCAGGTGTGCATTTGTAAATTAGAGTTCAACTTTATACTTTTTTCTCCTTTATTTGCTAAGCTCCATATTCTTTGGAATGCTTTAGCATCCCATAATTTACTATAACAGATGGATAATTTCCCACCCACTCAAAAAGCAAAAGCAAAATCAAAATTCGCATGATAAATAAAAGGAAGCAAGTAAAGAATCTGATCGCCTCAGGAAAATTTGAGCTTTTTTTTTCTTCTCGCTAAATCTCCATCCTTGCCATTTCCTACTTTCACTTTGAGCACAAATAAAGAGGGAGACAAAGACTGGTGGCTTTAGCAGTTGGAAGATAAACAAAACAAAGAAATTGGTAGGATCATCCATGTTACTCCTTCACGCTCTTGACTTTCTCCCCCAAACTTTAATTTTGCCCTCGTCTTGTTGTGGCTACTTGACTTGTTAAATTTGCTCTCACTTTATTTCCTCCGGCCACTAACTTTGCAGAGAGAGAGGGAGAAAACTAATATTTAATGCAGTTTGGATACACTCCTTCTCTCATTTGAGTAGAATGTGAGGTTGGGAAACTAATGACTTGGTAATTTAGAAAGTTTTGGGTTGAAACGCTTGAGGGGCAAAGAAAGAATACTTGTGGCTGGGGATGAAAGTTGTTTAATTCAATCCCAAAAAACCATGTTACAAGTTAAATCTTTCTTCGTTCTCTCCTCACACTTTTGGGCTAAAAGGTAATGTCCTAATGGCTCCGTTATTCCTCTTTAAATTAGCAAAGAAAGACACATATTTCCACTCTGCTTCACTTGAAACTTTCACCGGGGGCTTCATGAGATAAGTAACTAGCTGCGTAATGTAATAAAATAAAACAATATCCACATGAAATGTTCAATGCGTCCCTGGGAGTCCAACCTTTTATCTACATTTTGTACGCAGATGCTATGTATGTATTTGCTAAGCCCAGAAATTTATCCCTTTTGATTAAATGGCAGAGACATTTTCAATTAAAATGATTATTTCAGGGAGAGGATAAGTTGAAGCAATTAGAGTAAGTGTGGATGAGTGTATTAATTGATGCTCACCTTAAAAAATCCCAACAGTTTTTCCTTTTGCTGGAATTTTCCCAAGTCTTTGGGAAACAAAGGAGTGGAATGAGTTTATTTAATGGGTTGTAGTAAAGAGTGAAATCGCCAGCTAGCTTTTATTGCACTCTTCAACTTGTGTACAATGTACTCTTCTGTACACAAGTGTTATTACCAGTAACTTTTTAAGTGACAAGTTTGCTTTGCATATATCCCTTTGTCTCAAGCTGAACTGAATCCACTTTATTCCTTGTTTGGATAAATATTTCTGTCTGTTATACCAACATGTTATTTCCAATTCTGCCAATTCTGCACTTTTGATTAGGAAAACAATAAGTGACAGGGATCCAAAAGGGAGTTTGCTTCTTGGTAGTAAACAGGAAGGAAGTCAACTTCAATTGGTGATGTTATGAACAACTCTTGTATGTTGAGACTGAGATGAGATGAGATTTCCTATTGCTTTTGAGAGAGAGATTTGGTGAAAGTTGTTGGTGCGAGGTTGGAACTCACACTGAGCTCCTTTCCCCTGCTTTCCCTCGCCTCATATCTCTCTCTCTCACAACTATTAAATAAGTAGGATGGGATCATTTGGATTTTTACTTTAGAATTACTTCCCTCTTATGTGTGTTTGGTCGTTAGCCAAAGCCAAGTCACATTCAAAAGAAATATAAGAGTTACTCTTGTTGTTGTTGCAAGTTTAAGTTGTTGGAAATGTTGGATGTAATCACTTTAAGTAACCAAACCCTGCACGCTCTTCTTCTTAGCCCCCAGATAAGTACTCTCTCCTCTTTATACTCTCCTTTGGACGTTTCTCAGGCGGAACAAAGCAATAAAGACTTTGGTAAATAATATACCTCTCTATTTCCTATCCATATCATAATTTCCTTTTCTCCTTACAAATCCCACCTTAGTCCATGCAAAAAATCCTCCAACTTTATTGTAACCACAGCTCAGTCGACTTTGTAGGAAAGTGACCTTTCTCCCACTGGCATAAGAGGGAGAGGCTCATCATTAAAATCTCTCATAAATAAAAAAACCTCCTTTCTCAACCCACATGAAATATATTCAACATTTTTATTTGAATTTATTTTTTACAAGCTGCACGAGAAACTTGAGTCGACTCCTACTTTTTGTTCTTTTTCTTTTGCTGGGCTCCGGCTCCTTCGTTTGTGGTCTCCTTCTTTTGGTCAACTGTTTTTAACAAGTGAAGGAAAGTCTCGGGTTGAATGTTGAATGTTGAATGGAAGGATGATTTATATAATGTTAATTTGTCTACTCCAAATAAATTGCATGCCATTCCATGTGTCTACCCCTTCAACCATCTAAACCACAATTTATTTTACTCCCTACCCCTTTGTCTACCTATAATGCCTAATAATAAGTGCCCATTTGGAAAGAAAGTTGAGAAGATTGCAATATATCCCTCTCTTTGTCCCATTGTTTCGAATAAATGTCTCTCCTCATCTGACTATACGTAATACCATACTTTATTTTACGCTGTCAAACTCTTGAGGCATCAGATTACGCTCAGCAGACTGATTGTTCACATTGGCCAAACTTTATCCTACTTTCTTTTCAACTTATTCCTTCTTTTTGGGACTCTGATTAAAGCAGAGCAAGAAGCAAGAAGTTGGTGGGCCAAAGTAAATTTCACGGTGGTAAGCATCAATCATCAGCCACTGCTTAATGAACTGAGAGAGCGCTGGCCATTGTTTGAGAAAGCCAAAAAAGATTTTGCACAACTTTCACTCTCTTTCTCATGATGCGCTCTTTCCCAAGGCATTTAAGGATGATTTCATCCTCTGGCTAAAAATTATATAAGGAAAATGTGCGTAAATGTAATTGGCCACTCATAAAAAAAGAGTAAATTCCAATCCTTTTGAGCTAATTCTTGGGAAAGTAATATCTTTTTAAGCTCTAATCCCTGTTGATGATTAGAAAAAGGGAGGATTATTATTATCCTCTCCTTCCTCTCACCTCTCTCACAAACTCGCCCACTTGCTTTCTCCACGTTCTCTCAGAAATTAGAATTATATTAGAGACGATCAAGCTGGGATTCTCATTTCTTTTAAATGCCAACAGGAAATGGAATTGGAATTGCTTGTCAAGTAAATCAAAATCAGATTTTACTTTTTCCAAAGTACAAAAGAAAATAAAATTCTGTTTTACTACAAAGGCCAAATTTGTTTTACATGATTGCCTACATGTAGTAAAAGAAATTGATTGCTTTTCTTTTTTCAAGGAAGACGTAATAATATTATTTGCCACTTTTGCCATCCTCCCACTCACCTTTTTTCATCTTTATTGAATAAACAATTAGTGAGACGCTTAAATTAGGTTTGCATGCATGCAGAGGAAATGGGATGGACGGAAGAAGGGAGCTATGTGGAATTAGCATTCGCCCTCCCCGTCTGTCTGTCTGTCTGTCCGTCTGTATTCTATATGCATCATGTTTTTTAAATGTTGTAAAAAAAGTTGGGGTTTAGCTTTGACTCTGTTTGAGGAATATTAGCTTGAGGCCACAAAAGGAGTGTAAAAAGTGTTGTGTGCTGCAACACAACCACAAACCACTTTCCCTTTGTGCAGGGTGCAGCTTATCCAAATATCATATTACAAATTACAACATCATCCTATCTCTTTCAAAAATCCCTTTTTAAAATATGGAAATTTAATGTTATCTTTAGATGATTTTTATTTTTTTCTTGCTCTAGAAAATGCGATAGTTTGACCGAGTTTGACGCTCAAAATCTTAAAAAAATTAAAAATTATAGAATTTTAGATATTTTTGGGTTATCATCTCAGGTCGAAATGATGTGACATCGGACATCCTCAAAGTTGTCACAAAAGATGTCCATGTAAAGTTTCGTGGCCCCCTGTATGTTGTATGGGATATTGTGCGGGATGGTTTGAAGGGATTGAGATTGCCAGACCTACCAAAAAATAAAAATGTTGTTATCTTAAGATAAGAGGGCTTATCGCCAGTCCCAGTCGCCACAAATTTGCTCAGGAGGGAGGAATAATAATAAGTGATACTACAAATTGTGGCTGGAGCTGGATCTGAGTTAACTTTTACATTAACTAATTACTCTAGTTAAGTTTTGTTTATATTATTAGACTACAAAATGATTAGTAAAATTAATTGGGCTAGCAGGACAATTAGAGGGACACAAATGACGTTGGAATAAAAGTGTGTTAAATATATTTTAAGAGAAATTGTTTAAATGTGACTTGAAACCCTCATATCATTGATAATTGTAGTTTCGCCAATTAAAAGTGATATTTAACGTCAGTGTCGCAATTGTCCTGTTTAAAATATGGACAAAACGATGATAATAACGACAAGAGAACAAGATCAATAATTAAATCTAAGCCAAACTGCCACGAGCTCTACTTAAAATTGTTGGTCACAAAAAGGGAGGACCGTGGGATGGACGTGTCCTTGTCCAATGGGGGCGTGGTCGTGGCCAACAATAACAATCCAGTCGCAGGAGGACGAAGAAACAATCGTGATCAAGCTTCCAAAGTTAGAGTTACAAGTGAGTCTTTTTTATTGCGTTTTTTATGGATTGATGTAAGTGTGACCGAATTTATTAACATGATAATGTATTTAAGGCATAATAACATTTTGCACATTTAAGACCCTTCTGTAATAGTTTTGTCTTGTCACTTCCTTCCCTCGCTACCCACTTCCCACCAACTTCCGCCCTTATCTTATGACAACCCACGAGTCTCTTTACCTGACCCATTTCTACAATTGTCATTAGCTAACGTGATTTGGCTTTAACGGGTTCATGTATTGTTTCCAAATTCATTGTTGTTTTACTCTAGCAGCCTCACTAGGTCATTTAAAGCTCGTTAATTTTAATTCAAAGCTAGATTTCATTTCATGCATTTTAATTTCATTCCAAGCCAAAACATTGAACTGAGTTGGACTTTGTCCAGTGTGTAATTATGGAGAAAAAACATAAAATCAGTGGTGGTTTACGTTCCTCAGTTTCCTTTCTGACTCCTTATTGTACAAAGAGATCAAGTGTTTTACCCTCTCGCTCATCAAGTTCTTTTAATGGTTGCAGAAATAGTAAACTTATTTTTATACGTCTTTCAGTTTTCGGAGCTAAAAGTCTGGTGAAAAAGGATTTTTTCCGTAAGTTTGTTTTCTTTTGTAAAACTGGATTTTTTGGATGTAAAACATTTTTTTGCTCTTTAGGATTACCCGATCCTTATGCCAAAATTAGTGTTGATGGCACAAATCAGAGCTTCTCAACCGAGCCTTGCAAGGGAACTTTGCATCCCACTTGGAATCAGTACTTTGATCTGTAAGTTGGTTGTGAAAAAATCACTTGTGTGCCACAGTTTAAAAATGTTTTTTTTTTGTGTAATTTAGATATTTAACTCGCACGGATTCAATCACGATCTCTATTTGGAATCACAAAAAGCTTCACAAGGAACAACATTCAGGATTCTTAGGATGCGTTCACATTGTTGGGAAAACAGTACACAGACTTCGCGATGCTGGACGTAAGACTTTTTCTTTTTGATTAATAATAACAATAATTAATGAAATTATAATTAATTTGCAGCCCAATTAATGAGTTTATGCAAGGCAAGTCCATCAGATCCAGAAGCAGTGCGCGGTCAGATAGCAGTTTCATTGATGTCAAGGGATGCACACACAGCCAGCGATCGACTTCCACCAACCGCAGTAGTAGATCGCATGGGGAATGTTTCCTGTTTTGGTGTTTTAGATAATGCTAGACCAAATCCTGCTGGAGTAGTTGTAGCATCCTCGTCAATTTCACCTGCAACAAGAAGAGAATCCCAAACACCTTCCAATCCAAATAGTAGACCGGAATCGTTAATTGTATCTCCAAGTTCCACAACTTCGCCATGTGGTCCTGGTCCTCCTCCAGGAATTGATTTTTCTCACCCACCACCACCGCAAATTTCTTTATCTTCTCCTCAAATGCAACTGAATTCTTCAAATGCAAGTCAAGCAAGAGCAAGTTCTTCTAGTAATAATAGCAATAGTACTAGTAGTAATAGTGTCGGCGGATCGACTAGTAGTGCACCAGGTCAAGGTGCTGCTCGCAAGAAATCTCGACGAATCACTCAACCCACACCATCCCCAAGTGTTGAACTTCCAGAAGGCTACGAAACACGTATTACTGAACAAGGACAAGTGTATTTTTATCATGTGAGCTCTGGAACAAGCTCTTGGTATCATCCTGGCCTACCAAAAGAATTACCCCCAATTCAATCTTTAGGGAGTCTACCTTATGGATGGGAGCAAAGATTTACACCTTCTGGGAAACCTTATTTTGTTGATCACAATAGCCGCACAACACATTTTACCGACCCTAGATTAATAAAGTGCCCACCAATTGTTACTGTTGCTCCTTCTGTTTCGGTTCATCGAAGTTCAAGAGCAGGGACAACATCGTCAGGCTCAGCATCTTCTTCATCATCCACATCACCGTTAAATGCAAACCCTCCTCTGCCTGCAACACCTTCTAGTAGTATCAATAGTGCTAGTAATAATAGTAGTGTTCCGCTGCCAGTACGTTCTCCGACTCATCCAGTTCCAAGTGGATCAAGAAGCAGTCGGAATAGTAGACCTACCACTACCACGACCCCAACGGCTAGAGAAGTGTCTGGTACCAATCAGTCAGCAGTTCCTGCAAATGTATCAATTGGTGGGGCTGGACATCGAGATCGGAATAGAGAAAGACATTCTACATTTGTAGGGGATGGGAAAGGGGAAGTTGAAGTGCTTCCAAAATATAAAAGAGATCTAAATGCAAAGATCAAAGCGTTGAGAGTTGAATTACAACTTCTTCAACCCCGAAACGGACACTGCCGTATAGAAGTGACTAGAAAAGAGATATTTGAGGTA
The DNA here is from genome assembly GCA_034698145.1 of Proisotoma minuta. Classification (NCBI taxonomy): domain Eukaryota; kingdom Metazoa; phylum Arthropoda; class Collembola; order Entomobryomorpha; family Isotomidae; genus Proisotoma; species Proisotoma minuta. The sequence continues at coordinate 20,447 of JAQIXN010000291.1, forward strand.
AGCAAACTTTATTAATAAGCATTGGTTGTTGATAAAATTTAATAATAACTAATATTGTTATTAATTACAATCAAATAGCAATCATATCGACAAGTTTTGAAATTACGTGTTAAGGATATGCGAAAACGACTGATGGTGAAATTTAAAGGAGAAGAAGGATTGGATTATGGAGGTTAGTAATCAATTGATTAAGGATTTCTGAAAAGACTAAAATTTATTGTTGGCCCTAATTAGGTATTGCTCGGGAGTGGCTTCATTTGCTAAGTCACGAGATGCTCAATCCAAGCTACGGACTTTTCCAATACTCTCATGAAAATCAATGCTGCGTTCAGATAAATCCTGATTCAGGAATCAACCCTGTACGTATCAATTTTGTTTATCATATTCTCATAGTGGACACAAATAATTGATTTTTTTTTAATTTTAGGATCATTTGTCTTATTTTCAATTTGTGGGACGGGTGCTAGGACTTTCAGTTTTTCATGGTCACCACATTGACGGCAGCTTTACACTTCCATTTTATAAAATGTTATTAAATAAATCAATCAACTTATCCGATATTCAAGCTGTGGATCCTGAATTGTACCAAAGTTTAAACTGGATGCTGTAAGCCTTGAGAATGAAATTTTGGAAACATTTTGATAATTTTTATCTTCTTATTACAGCCATAATGAAATAACAGGGGTAATTGACTGCACTTTTGCAGCAGAGCACAATCACTTTGGATTAGTTGAAATGCGTGAGTTAAAACCAGGAGGTAAAGACATTCCTGTGACTGAGAAAAATAAAGACGAATATGTCAAGTAAGTTTATAAAAATATTTAATATTAATAAAGTTAACAATTAACTGATTTTTTTAAATTCTAGGTTATATGTAAATTATCGTTTTATGAGAGGAATCGAAAAGCAATTTGATGCCTTGCAAAAATGTTTCTTTGAAGTTGTGCCACAAGATCTATTAAAAGCATTTGATGAAAGAGAATTGGAGCTATTAATTGGAGGTATAGGGAAAATTGATTTAGACGACTGGAAAAATCACACAAAACTAAAGGTGAGTTTTGAAAAATATTTTGGAATTGGTATAAGACCATATACCTATAATATGTTTGTTTTTTAATTTTAAGGCTTGCTCTGCTACTGATAAAATTCCAATTTGGTTTTGGGAAATTATTCAGTCATACGACGAAGAAATGCGTGCTCGATTGCTACAATTTGTTACAGGCTCAAGTCGAGTTCCAATTCAAGGATTTAAAAATTTGCAAGGATCAACCGGGGCCGGTACTCCGAGATTGTTTACAATTCATCTAGTTGAAGCACCCACAACTAATCTTCCCAAAGCGCATTGCTGTTTCAATAGGATTGATATCCCAAATTATGAAACGAAAGAAAAGTTTTATGAAAAATTAACCAAAGCTGTAGAAGAAACGTGCGGATTTAGTGTTGAATGAGAGCAATCCTGAAAAACAGACAAGACGATAATTATAAATAATTTAAATTTAATGCAACTTATTTCCGAATCAGTCACTTTTGTTCTTGTTAAATCGCAGTATAATAGATTCTGTAATCTCAGCTCACCACTTTTGAGCTGCTCGCAATGTATAGATTTTTTAAATCGTAATTTACGCTTCGTATAAATATTCGCTTGTGACTAGAAAAATCGCAAAATTAAATGTAATTTTTATTACACTAGCTACTTGTATCGTTTATGAAATTGACTGTTTTAGTTTTAAAATATTATCCAGCACTTACATTTGAAAAATTGAGGCATGTTGGATATTTTGTTTGGAATGTAATACTCGAGATGGGGAAAATGTAAGTTTTGAAACTTTTATCGCACTACCAAAAATATTAAAATGGCTGTTAGTTGTGTTCTTAAAGTAATACTTGTTCAAGTAATTTGTTGTCTGTGCAGTATAATGTAATCAATGTATAAGCCCCACGTTTCACACCACTTGCATTGTAAATTAAGTTAATAGCAATTTTTTACACTATAATTTGTTTGATCCGCTTGAACTGTTGTTGATGAGATATGATATTAGTGATGAATCTGCAATTTTATTTAAAATATGTAACAATGTTGTTCACCCACCTAAGAAATAGGGTATATTATTCTATACATGCAAGTTGTAATGTAACAATGCTTTAGAAATTGCATTTTAATGAGTCCAGTTGCAATATTTTTGTGAAATTTGAATATTGATAATAATTATTGTAACAACCAATGCATATTATATAAGGAAGAGAGCATGTATACGTACGGATCAATATGATAACCATTAATAATTACTTTCGACTGATTCATATCACTTAAGAGTTAACAAAAGTAGATTATGTTACGACGGTTCTTTTTTCGCATAGACAACAAGAGTGAAGGAATAACAGAACTGAGAAATGTAACTTTTGAGGAGTATTTAAAAATTAGTTGATGGAACAAGAACATATTGTCTCTTGTGCCTTACCAAAAAATCCACCCTTGTCAATATCAATAAAATTAATGGTGATGTCACATGTCAATGAATAAAAGAAAAACGTTACGTATCAACAGAATTCAATTATGGAAATTCAATTATTATTGTATTTTACAACAAATGGGATCATAAAACTTATAATTGAAGCCAAAATAAAAAATCCTCCAGCAACGCAAAAAGGCAGTGTGTAATCTTGAACAGCATCAAATAGCAAACCTAAAATACAAATTTTATTAATGTTTTGAAAAGCATTTATAGTCATTTGATTTTTCATTTGATGCCTGCAAGGGGTGCAGCTAGAAATGAGGCTGCTCCTCTGAATAATATTAAAAGTCCAAAAGCATTCGTCAATTTTTCCAAGCCCAAAAGATCCACAAGAACTATAGAAGTCAACGCCACAAATCCAGATACAAATAAACCAAATAAAAGAGCTACAGCAATAAATGAAGAATAATTTTCGCAAAGTGGAATGCATCCGATGCAGATTCCAGAAAGCAGTAGACTTGTATTGTACAATAGAAGAGGATTGACTTTTGGGCAATCAGATATGAATCCAGTGATCACTCTGCCCAAAGTATTTGTCACGCCAATCGCTGAAAGAAGAAATGCTGCTCTTTTTCTTTCTACATTCTAAGTATATACAAAACATGATAATTATGGTACATTTGTGTTTGCATAATAATTAATGTTCCAACTCACTTTTGCCAAAGCTGCGTCAATGATATAAACAAAGGGAACATCGTAACCCAAAGTTGAAAACACATTACTTATAGCTATAAAAATGAAAACGGGATTTTTCAACAAGGAAAAGTCCGTCATTTGTCTCAAAACTGTTTTACAAGTTCCTGACTTGTTTGAGCAACATTTTTTGGATCGTGCTTCTTTGATGATTTTAGGGTTTTCTTCTGCTTGCACTAAATCTTGACCGTTGTTTATCGGTTGAATATTAGGATCAGGATCGCCCTCAAATTGCGGTTTTACAAGCACACTTTGTCGATATTGATGAAGGCTTCCTTGACTTTGATATTCTGGAAGGCTTTTGAGGGGACCAACGTAGAAAATGTCTTTCCTCGACATTGGGCGAACAATCTGATGACTACCCGAGGATTGAGAATTTGTTATGCAGTTACTGGCAGCATTTTTTGGGTGCTCAGAATTCGTTTTGCTCGTGATAAATCCAATAGGAACAGCATTTACTGGCATTTCCCTTTGAGGGACGTTTTTTGGCAAAGTATCATCACCCGTATTGATCGATTTGCCACCATCTTTGCTATTTTTGTTAATTACATCAATTACTTCATTTTCTGTAATTGTAGACAAAGTTGAGACAGGGGTCAAAGGAGTTATGTGAACTTCAAGTGGTTTCATCAACATCCCAAAACCCTGAAATAGATAGTTATGAAAATGTGATAAAACTGAGACATTACAAATATCTTTAAATGGATTTGATAAATTTAATTACAGCACAAAATAGTATGAGCCCTGCGAATACTAAATGGACATTTTGCCATGTCATGATACTTAAAAGTGACTCTGATAAAGGGCCAAAGATGAACATTCCTACACCTGCCAATAATTTTCTCATTGAGAAATAAAGTCATTTTTTATATAAAAAAAAAGTATGTTTATGCTCATATCTATTACCTGCACCACAAACGCTAATGAAATTTGAATAAATGTTAATTGAACTTAATTTAAACGCCATGTTTTGTAATACCTAATGCCGGTCGCAAGTGCTCTTTTGGAATCAAAGTAATAGCCGACGCAAACAACTGCAGGCAAATAAATTAAACCAAAGCCAATTCCTCCGAGGACTCCATAAGTTATGAGGAGAATGCTGAGGGAGGAGGAAAAAGATGAGAGTGCAAATCCTGCAGCCCCCACAAATGATCCCCAGATACAAACCGTCCTGCATCCATATTTATTTGTCAAAGCACTGACTATTGGACCTATTAATTTTTATTATTATTAGCGTTATTTTACTCATTAATATTAATTGGTACCTATTACGAGGGAGACGCCTGCAAGTAAACTACTTGCCCACGCCACGGGTCCCTTTCCCTCATGAAAATATTCAACAAACTTTGGCAAGAAGACTCCAAAGCTGTATTGTATTCCGTCAACAATGACATTGCACATGAACGAACTGAATACGATAATCCATCCATAATTTCCATCAGGGACAGTCGGAACAATTAGATCTGGCACTGAATACTCTTTTTGTCCTTCTTCTTCTGCTTCTGTCTCATCCTCATCTTCGGCACTGTCTCCTTCCCCGTTATCTCCCCTCTTTTCCTCTCCTTCTTTTGCTTCTTTGATAATCGGGGATTTTGAAGTCTTGGAAAATCTGGTATGTCTAGATTGCATTCCTTGGAGAGATGCATTAATGCAGTCAAGTTCAAGGGGATTGATGAATGTGAGCAGACTTCTGTTGTCCCCCATCGGGGGATTTTTATTTTCCCTTTTCGACATGTTCCAAACCAATTCAAGTAAATTATTTTTGGCAAACTATCGTCGTTCAAGACTTAATAATAACCAAGGATGCACCTTGGAATCATTCGTGAGTCACGAATCGTGACCCAAGTCTACAACTTCAAGTTCAAGATGGAATGAAGTTGACACAATACAGTCTGGGACTATTATATTTTGATGCTAAAATACGAATTAAGTGAATTGACACTCCACAAATTTCCACAACATTGACTCCAGATTTGGTCTGGATATACGTCAATGCGCCAAATGGGACAAACTGTTCTACCTGAATTTGACCAGCAGCAAAGTCTGCAGAACTGATGAGTCTCATGAGAGACTTGAGAAAAGACTTTTTTCGCCAACTATTTCCAGCTGCAGAAAAAAAGGACTTTGTTGGGTTGAACGCACGAGATTGAAGATCATCAGGCGAGATTTATGGTCGCTTCCCAGACAAGCCTGAGGAAGCATACATTGTCCAAATCAACTTTGTCCGTATCTGTGGGCCCATGAAATCATTCGTGACCCAGGTTTATAACATTCTGTTAAAGAGGCAATTCAATTGACTCTGCTGGGACGTTTCTTTTTTATGCTGATAGAAAACTCTACATTCCACAATATCCACTCCAGATTTGGCCTAGATATACAACACCAAGGCGCCAGATCGAGCAACGTGGATTTGAACAGCAAGGTCTGAAGAGCTGATGACATGACTTGCGAAAAGAATTTCCAAACGATTTTCGCAATTCGCAGACAATGCGAAATGGCAATTGTTGGGACAATTGAAATGACGCAATACAATAGGAAAACCTATAAAATTGGTGCCATCAACTGGGATCTCAAACAATCGGACACTTTTGAACGAACTAGGAGTTAGATCAAATGTCAGTTTCTTGGATTACTATGCAGAAAAGGCGTCCAAATTACTCCAAATCCAGTTTCAAGCTCACTCAAGCTCATCTCTCGAACCAGTTGAGTCGAGCCACTCGACCAACTAAAAGAGACATTAGAAGAGACACCAGAGAAAAGATATTTATCCCTGAAATGTGCTACCAAACTGGACTCAATGATGACATGCCACAAAGGGACGATTGGTAATAATTATGGAAAAATGTCCCTATGCATTTTCTACATTAAGTTTTTGAATATTCTGACCCTCTAGGGTCAGAAAAAAGTTAAAAAGGGACATTTCACAATACATGCACCAAGAGTCGCACACCGCAAAATCGAATCAAAGAGTGTTTTCTTTGTGAGAAAACTTGTGGAAATGCAGTGGTAATTTACCATTTACCGCAACAATACTTAACATTTTGTTTTTATATTATTGAATTTGATTTATTTGTTTATAGATCCGAGATGAACTCGCGCGATGGGGGATGCGCTTAAAAACTGAGCCCGCTGAAATTGTTGGACGCGTGTTGCCTCTAGAGGAACTCATGTTTCAACAAGGACCCTTCAAATCTAGTGATAAAGGAGATTGGACACTAGCATTTTCAATTCAATTTAACGCATACAATTTTCTTCTTAAAAATAGGTTAAGTTTAAAGTGGAAATCGTGGTCAAAATTGCGAATAAAGAGCTGAGAAAGTTGTCACAGAGTTTCCGCCAAAATGGCTTGCATTATGCAAGTTGCATATTCGTGATCAGCATGAAAAACGGAGTCTGTTAGTCTGTTTACCTAATTAAATTTCATTCAAATCGAAGGTGTGGGGCTAATAAAATGTTTCGACTAGTAAATGAGAAGACTCGAAATACTCGAATATTTTTTTAAACTGTCTCAAAATGCTTTACAAATATCTTTTTCATAACGAAACCATTTACAAATACTACATTTTACGGATCGACTTAAGTCCATGATCAATTTGACCACTGGCTTTCATTCTCCTTATTTCTTGATTACGTATTGTAAAAGCGTCATCATGTCCATCGACTCGACCTTGTACCAATGCCACTTGAGAGGGATGGAGATGGTCGTATTCCAAGGCATGAGAGGTGTTTGTGGCCATTAGCCCTTCCGCATTTTTTCCATGCTGAGCTTCCAAAGTGTATAGATCTCGAAAATATGTTCTCACATATGCATTATCATTGTCCCCTCGAATGCTTTCGTCTTTGATATATCCGTACGTTAAAAGATCGTTTTTGATGTACATGAAATGCAGTAGGAGATGATAGCCTTTGAAAACAAAAACCCTAAAAAGAATAAACCAAAGGGAAAAGGTCTGTCCCCGGAAATGAACGTCACTCCATCCGTATTCGATTATGCACAATCTTTTGGATTGACACAAAATGAGAGCGTGAATATCCACAAAAATTGGGGCCCAAGCCACCCACCAAAGGACAATCACTAAAAGTTTTGATCCTTTGTGCTCAATCTGTATAAAAGTTTACAAATATTTATAAATTCTATTACAAATCGAAAGCAACAAGTTTCTTACAAAACAACATAACGCCATTAGCAAAAGTAAAGAGATTGTGATGTAGATAACTTCGCCAATTATCGCATTCCATAAGAAATCCTCTATACAAGCATTTAAATAATTCATTTTAAAAATCATGTGACATTATTATTATTATGACCCCAAATTGCTCTTGTCCGTATTAATTGATAGGTGAACAAATATTTAATGAGGTATTGGTGTCCGCAATTTTTCTCGACATATGCGTGACGCTCTGTTGAAATTCTTGCAATTTTTGAATACGCTCTGCTTAAAATGTCCAAATCCACAGTTTCATAATCATACTTTGGAGGAAAAGTGGATGTCGTTCTCAAAGTCCAGGGTTTTTCCGTCGTTGTGGTTGACACTCCGAACGGATCGATATATGCAGGACCTAATCATAAAACCCATGCAATTAGCTATGCGCTAATTATTTTATAAATCTATTGTTCTCTCATTTCTTACGCGTAGGTCTCTTGTCCGGGGGAATAAATGCGACTTTTGTGGCATTGACATCCAAAATCTTTCTATGAGCGAAAAGATCCACTCCCATTAAAGTAGCCCAAACAATTAGACAAATTATGGAACAGACGAGGTCAATTATAGTCATAATCTGCATTCCAATTTCTAATGGGAGACCCAAACAGCATGGAAAATTGGGACACGGATTTCTAAATTTCCGTTTGTTATCGCTTGGTTTTGGAACCAATTTCTTGATTTCATCCTCTTTTAATAGTTTACTGGAACGTGAGGGAAGGACACTTTTTCGGGGGGCGATTTTGGGTTGAGAAATCCGTAATCCCGTTCTTCCGGGATTGTTACCCTTTTCTTCAGACCCAGGCTCGACTGGTAACACAACCTTACTGGCTCCTGAAGAGATTTCCTCGGTTGCCGACTTTGGCATTTGTTGCTTTTGAGTTTGAAGAGTTCCCATTTTGAAGATTTTTTGAAAGACATTCCAAATAGCAAAAGATATCACTAGAAAAAGTCTCACATCGTTGTCCCAAGAGATGAACGGGCAAAACAAGATTTTGAGACGGGAATTTGAGACATTTGTCGCTGAATAGAATGAGACATATGAGATGAGCATATAAAATGGTCAATTTGACGGTATTACATAACAATTAAAGAAAAGAGTAAAATATTTTATAGACGCGTTCCAAAATCTATTTGTTGTGTTCATCGAGAGAAAGGCGAGATGAGAGTGAGGCGGTGGATTTTTTTATCCAGAAGACGAAGAAAGTAAAAAGTTGAAGAAATTTCATTTTTCATTGCTTGCAAAAGACAATGAGTGCCACAACAGAAAAGGATCCAAAGTTACTTTGGATGGTAAGTTTTAATAAACCCAGTTTTAATTATTCCATAAACATGTATTAAATCGTTATAATTTCAGGTAAAGCCTTGTGAATTTTACAAAGAAGAATTAAAAGACTGTCGGCGATTTGCAGCTCGCTTTCACCAATACTTTGTGCATGGAGAATTTTCGGATTGTTCGATATGGAAAAAAGATTTGAATAATTGCCACAAATGGGAAGATTCCAATGATCGTGATGCTGTTGTACGTCGTAGTGCCAAAATTGTAGCGTTCCCAATTTCCAATTAATATTTATAATGATTTTTTTGCAGAATGAGATAATTGAAAGTGAAAAAAAGAGAGTACGAGATCGTCTTCAGGTATTTACATAATATATTCAATTATTGTTAAAATTATATATTTTTTAAAAACATTGTAGGGACATTATGACAATGACGTTTGGGAATCACGGAAGACGCCTTTGACAGAAAAAGAATGGAATCCTCCACTCCCCCAAAATATTCTCAAGGGCTATGAAAACTCTTTTCTTCAGCGGAAAGCAGACGCCATCAAAAATGGTTCCGAAAAACTTGGGGGCGTAGAAGAAAATATACGAAACGCCGGGATTATCGACACGGAAGCTGCCTCCGTTACTTCAATGTGCTCTATAATGTGATAGTCAATATTTTATAGTCAAAGATTTCTGTTGAGTAATTTAGAATTTACAATGCCATTAAAAGTGGAAAATATTAATATTCAAAACATTACTAAACTACATATTTTTGTTATGCTTATAATATAGGTATTATAACATAAATGTTTTCGAAACCAGTTTTGAGGGATGCAAATAATAAGTAATATTACCTATTCGTATACTTGGATAGAAATTACGAGATAATGTGCTCCACTAAAAGCAATTGACGAGTTTCCCTTTCAAGTTACAAAAGTTGCAATTTCACTTTCACTCTCGTAATAATACTTGACATTGACAATGAATAATAATAATTACTCGCGATTTCATGAAAACTGCTCCATTTTATCTTTTGCATTTGACCAAGATCATTCATTTCTAATTTTTCCCGATTTCAAAATGAGGCTAGGCACTGTAATAGTTTCTTTGCTATTTATAACATCTCTAGCCCTTGTTTTGTTTGTTTTAAGCAGCCACGCCCAACGAACAACAAATCAAATTCATCATCAGCAAAAGTTTCCAAAAAGACCAAGAAACCCAATTCGAGATCGTTACATCCAGTAAGTCTTGTCTATTTCCAATATTTTATTATATAAAGCATTTGGTTAATATCCGTTTTGTAACTTTAGTTTGTGGTAGGAAAGCTGGGCTCTGCATCCAAAATTACTATTCTAATGGGACCCGTGCAGAATTCAAAATGTACAGATACCACGAAGAAACCAAAAGCTGCCATCGAATAGACGAAAGGGGTCCATGTGGAAAAAATATGATTTTTTATCGTGTCGGAAACACAGAATTTGGAATGTGTGATTGTGCCCATAATAAAAGATGTGGAAGGCCTCTTCTTTATTGGAAGCCGACAGATAGTTGCTATTACGTAAATTCCCAAGGCCCCTGTCAAGAAAATCACTGGTTTATTTATGGTCTCACCCAAAAAGCAATCTGCCAAAAACATTCATGTCTCATCCAAGAAAAAGAAAGTCCAAGTAATCACAGAGCAAGAAAATTTTGGATATCAATTAATGGTCAATGCATGAAAACACGGACTCGAGGTTTTTGTCCGGACCCAGATCAAGTCATGTTTTTTAAGGAAGGGGAAGCATATCCTCAATGCGTCCATCCTAACGAAGCCTCAGTTTGTACTCCAGTGCAGAGAATATCTCGACCCTGTTGGGCCGGCCAACGGTTTGATTCAATGGAAAATTGCAGAAAAAAAGTCGGCTTGTTTGGAAATGAAGACGATCACTAAATTATTAATTAAATAAATTATATTATTATATTGTTGCAGAAAATAATAAATATTTATGTTAAACAAACCAATTTCATTGCATACAATATTTTTAACAAATTCAATTCATAATAAGCCATTTAAATCAGTCTTGGGAGGTGTAAATCTCATCACGAACGGAATACAGAATCCAATAAATGCCGATACAAGAAAAAATCCACCAGCTACCCAAAATGCTTGATCGTATTCGTCAAATGCGTCATATAATGCACCTGTGCAGAATATAAAATTATTTGAATTCATGATCTGTATATTTTTCCAGTACCTGCTATCGGTGCACCCACAAGAGATGCTGCACCACGAAAAAGAGTAAGCAAACCATAGGCATTTGTCAATTTTTCCAAGCCCAAAAGATCCACAAGAATTATGGAACTCAGTGCAATATAACCAGAGCTAAAGAGTCCGAATAAAAACGAGACGGCAATAAAAGAATAATAGTTTTTGCATAGAGGAATGAACAAAACGCAAATTCCCGACATCAAAAGGCAGGAATTATTGACAGAAGACGAGTTGACCTGGGGAATGTCCGATAGCAAGCCAAATAGTAATCTGCCAACAATATTCGCAATCCCCATAATTGATAAAAGGAAAGCAGAATCAGAGTCTTCAACTTTCTGCATATTAAAAGTTTCGTCAAATGTAGCTCAGTATAATGAAACATATGTATAATGAAACTTGCCTTAATTTTTGCAGCGTCGTAAATATAGACGAAGGGTATATCAAATGCTAGCATTCCAAAAATATTGCTCATGGCTATACATACAAATACTGGATCTCTTAAAAGGGAAAAGTCTGTCATTTCAGCTAAAACTTGTTCGCAAATTTGAGAATGACATCGACATGATCGACACAATTTTAATAGAGGATGGTGATGGGTTGTTGAGGGGTCGTCTTGCTCATTTTGTGAAACTATCATGTCACCACTTGAATTTTCTTTGGATTCTTTTGGTGTTATCAAAACACTTTGTCGATATGAAATGAGACTGGCTCTACTGTGGTATTCTGCAAGATTTTCGACCGAACGGGAATAGAAAGTATCTTTGCGAAATTCTGGGACCATTAATGCACTCCTTCTTGCTGCTGAATTATGGGTTTTAATTTGGGGCTTTGAAGTTGCAGCAGATACTTGAGAAATTTTGATTTTTGGCAAGCTATTTTGATCAATGACTTGATTACTCTCCTTGTCACTCTGCCTTATTTCTACCGCATCATTGCCTTCGTCAATTTCTAATTCACTAGAAATTTTAGGCAAAGGAATTTTTTGCATTTTTAAAGGTCTCATCAAAATCCCGAGCCCTGTACATGAAAGAACTGCTGCTGAAAATATGAGATAGACCATTTTCCAGGACATGGAAGTCAACAATAGACCTGAGAGTGGGGCAAAAATAAAGGTACCCACGCCTAATTTGCAAAGTTAAAAAAATAATAAGTTTCAATTTCAAAATGAGAAATACCAGTTGATACCTGAGCCGCATACTGCAATGCCAGTCGCAAAGGCTCTTTTTGATTCAAAGTAATATGAAACTGAAACAATTGAAGGAAGATAAACGAGACCAAAACCAATTCCAGCAATAAATCCATATAAAACAAGAAAGACGGCAAGATTCGGACTGAGGGCAGCTAATCCAATTCCCAAAGCTCCAATAATGCCTCCAACAATGCAAACAAATCGGCATCCAAACTCACTTATAAAGGCACTTGCAATCGGACCTATTAATTTATACATTAATTAGAATATTAATTTCAATATTAGGTCTGCATAATGAGTATTACCAATCATAAAAGCCACTCCTCCAATAATACTTGGAGCCCATCCCAACGCTCCCTTTCCGGATTTAAACTCTTTCACAAAAACGGGAAGAAATACTCCAAAGCTGTATGCAATTCCATCCAGAATTAAATTACACATGAAGGATGCAAAAACAATGACCCATCCATAGGATCCATCCGGAACTTCCGGAATTTCTAACAGCGTCACATCGCTGTCTTTGGAATCTGTGATTTTGACATCATCTAAATCATTCTTTGGAGGGCTGGACTTGGACTACTTTATTATAGTTGATTTATTAGAGAAGACAATTTTTACTTTGGTTGCGTGATACCATACCGAATTTTCTATCACTGCATTTGGCTCTGTAATTGGACTGGGTTTACCTACTATTTCATTGAGGGCTTCACTTTGTGCCATTTGAACATTTGTTGTAAATGTTTATTGTGCATATTTTATTTGAAAGAAAAAATGAAAACAGAAAGAAATCGTTTTTGTTTGCTTTGTCGTCAAGCGCATTTAATTTTATTGGTCGTCTTTATCGTCTTCCTCAGCACATTCAGTTTGGACAGAATCTCTCATTAGCAAATGCTCTAAATTAAGGGATACTAATGCTCCATGAATTTCTTGGACTGTTTCTTCTTCTTCCAAAATGTCTCGGTCTCTTGTTAAAACCCAAATGTTTTCTGAAAATTAAATGATGAATGCTTCAAATGATTAAGAAAGTCACTAATTATCTGACAAACCTGTATGAAGACGAGCTTTTTTAAAAGGTCGACAGCTCCATATAACACCCCATTTTTTGGCATCCTTGTCCATTGCAAGAAGTTGAAGAGGAAGCATTTCTCCAGCATAGACTCCATTCGTTATTGTTTCCGATATATTTGCCTCCATTTTACCATTTCGTCCTTCAGGATCCAAAGTTAGTAATGGTACCGTGTGTTTTTCCAAACGCCCATTTCTTATAAATGCATTTATTTAGCCGTAGAAAAAGAAAATTAAAATTGGTAAACTTACAATCGGTTGACACTCGTCACTTTTACTGTGCTTTTTCTCTCGAAAAATGGAGTGACTTTAAAAACAATGCATTTAAACGGCCATTCTACAAGACTTGATGTCCTCTGATTTTCATACCAAAGGCCCGACAACTAAGTACATAGCAAATATTGGTACAAGTAATTTCTAATCTGAATTTACTTAAAAAATGAAACTTACTTTACGTTGATCTACAGTTTTTAGAGGCCTCCTGTCAGGACAATCTCCTGCAAGGGGAATTTGACCGTAAACTATCTCAAGAAAATGTAAACTCAATAACAATCCAAAAAAGCTACTTTTCTTCATGACTAAAATTAAAACTAACACTGGCCGAATAAATACCAATGCAAAAAATCCAGGAAGTTATATTGAAATGACAAACAATTATTATGTGACCTATAATATAATTGCCAAAAAAATGAGTCATACACACAAAGACAACGTTTGTTGGGATAAAATGTTTTATTTTTAAACCATTCAAAGACTACAATTTAGTTACACTAAATTAACGCAATAACTTATATAAATCTTACTTTTAAAATTGTTTCTTCACATGCAGAATTTTTACAATTTTATACCAATTTCATGATCAGCAATAAACATCAATAATGAAGGTAACATACCTCAAATTCCACTCGCTCCATAAAAACGGCAAGTCCAATATTATGAAATCCAGAGGTTGATTACGGAAAGTGACGATGCGTGGAAAATCTGCATTGCTTTTACATATCAAACTAACGCCATAATTGATCATAATTATACCTTTACAATAATAATATAATAATATTTTCAATCCCATTCATGGATAACAATTCAATTAATTCAATATATGTATATAATATGTAGACCATTTTCACAAAAAGGAGAATTAGCATGTATGTATTAAAAAGGGTTCCCAAGAAGTACATTAATAATCTCAAAATTTTACGGAGAAATAAGCATCCAGCAATTGCAATACTTTTACAGATTTAAGCTTTGCTTACCATTTGAAGACGGTCAATTCAAGGCATCACTTCCCATTTAATTAAAAAAAATAATCACAAAACACCGCTTCTTCCGAGGACATAATTTAACATTTTTTGCAAGCAAATAAGGTGTTTAAAAAATATATAAAATCCATGCTCTTCTCCAACCAATATGTTATTATTTGGATCATTAAAAATGGCAAATTAAAACTTGGTTAAATATTTGGCTTACCTCGAGGAAACTGACACAAACAGTGACAAAAAGTAGCAGGAATGTATATAAATATTAAATAGTAAGCGAGGCAGAGACGAAGTATTAAATTGTTGTTGTAATAATAATCAAAGGAATTAAAGCATGATAAAATTGCAGACAGACACTGTTGGTTTCCAAATTTTTGTGATAATTTATCAATGAAGTGCTTATACTATATGTTTAATATAAATTAATAGATGAATCATCTGGAAATATTGCACAAATCTTTAAATACAAATACTTTAAAATAGATTTCAGAATTAGAGAAATATTCAAATGGGTAACAATTATAATATTAATCGTGTTCATCATTACAACAAGGCTTCCAAAACGTCACCTGAAAAATAGGAAAAGACAACATAGTTTTAATTCACCTCCAAATGGACCCAGCCCTTAAAAAAAGGCCAGGCCAAAGCGCAGCGCTGCTTCCCTCTCTTCCTTTATGAACATTCACCTAATATACTCAAGTCAAAATATGCATAATAATATTTAAAATATTAGGAAAAAACATTTGCAATCATCATTATCAATCACATGAATGAATCAAATACATTGTTATAATAATGTCATCATCAAAATAATAATTACTCGAAAAATATTTAACCTGTGAATTTACTGGATTACTGGCACCATTTCCTATATATGCTGTTATATTATATCCACAATTCATTTCAAAATCAAAAGACATAAATTCAAAAGCAATTTCCTCCGTAATAATAATTATTGTCAGCATAAAACAAAATATTAAATTGAGCCTATATTGATTCCATCAATCACATCCTTGGACAGGATCCTTTCCTATAATAGCAGTGGAGCATAGAAAATTCCATTTCGCAACACACAAAATTATACCAAAATTATGATTTTTATATAGTCAGTGAAATATAAAGTCTCATTACATATATCATAATAAAATCAATCAATCACATTATTATATCACAGCACAATTTTCATGAAGCTAATCTGATTTGGAAATAATTGAATCCTGTTCTGCCCACATTTGTTGTTGATCAAATGGTACAAATTCATAATAGAGCGAGTTATTGTCATAATAATAATCATCTTCAAAGACGCCTGATAATGTAAAAGCAAAATGAGTTGGAGAATTCAAAATTAACTTACCTAATATAGCTATTGTTGTAAATAAAGCCTCCACGTTGAAGAGAATTACTACTTGCTTTCACCTTCAGTTCCTGGTGGTCCTCCAGCCCCGCCTTGCGCTCCATAATATTGGTAGTATTGGTAATATTGCTGATAAGCCGGATCAGTAGGTCCTGGTGCAGTTGCTCCATTTCCATTAGCTTGTGTCTATTATAAATTTTTGTTTTTTTTTAAAACACTTGTAAATAAATTAGAAATGCTATAAATTATCTAACCTTTTGAGCCTTGATATAATTTTCAATCTGTTCAGCCTCTGCAATTTTCCCAATAGATCTATAATGGTCAGCCCAAGCCTGAGAATAATCTGCTCCATTTTGATCGGCACCTGGTGGTCCTGCACCTGGATTAGCTGCAGCAGCGGAAGCATTGCTGTCACCAGCAGAACTTTTGTTGCTGGCAGAAGTTCCATTTGTTCCAGAGGTAGGTGTTCCATTTTGAGATTCTTTCATTTGTTTTTCCAGCATGTCTGCTTGTTGATGTTGACCTTGTGCTCGCAAGTACTCAATCCATTGTTGGGTGTAATCTGCCTGTTGTCCCCCTGCACCTGGTGTTGCTTGTGCTTGATAAAGCTGAGCATAGTATTGTGCCCAAGCAGCCTGGGCGTCACCTCCCCCAGCAGCAGCTCCAGCTCCTCCCGATTGACCACTTTGTCCTCCTTGACTTTGACCTCCCCATTGATTAGAACTAGAACCTCCATATTGATTTCCACTTCCCCATCCTTGGCTTTGTCCATATGAATCTGAATTTCCGTGACCCTAAAAGACAAGACAAAAAAAATATTACAATAATTAAATATTACAATTTTTTTTGAAAAAAAAATGGATTATATACCTTTGGAGGCAATGTGTTAACTTTCTCCATGATGAGAGATTTTGCATGCTCAATTTGTTGCCGATTGCCTCTAATAAGGAAAATTCTTTCGGGCCCATCTTGAGGACCCATTCTGTCTATTTCGCAGTGAGCTCCAGACTGTTGATTAATGGATCTAATTGTTTCTCCACCTTTTCCAATGACCATCCCTACTCGGCCTACAGGAACATGTAATCGATCTTCATCTTGGTCTGGTCTGCGGCCACCGCTGTGACCACCACCACCACCGCCCCAGCTATCTCTTGGACCTCCACCCCCACCACCACGTGCAGGCGGACCATGGAGAGCAGTTTCTACAAGTTCTTCAATTTTTAATTGGGCCAATCTCAATTGATCAGGTTTTCCAGTAATGATGGCAAGCTGCTCATCCATATCTCCTAGAGTTTGGTTTACAGGATCAAATTGTACTTTGGCTCCTGTTTCTTGTTGAATTTTCTTGATCATTTCCCCACCCTTGCCTAATAAGTAATTTATAATCATTATAATCAATATCAATAATGCAATAAAAGCAACAAGATTTTTTAATCAAGTCCTGCGTACCTATGATAAGTCCAACACTTATTTTTGGAACAGGGAATTTCATCGTTTCCATTGAACCAAAACCAAGACCAGCCTTTTGACCACCTCCTCCACCTCCAGGACCCCCACCACCGCGACCAAAACCCCCACCCCCACCGCCATAAGGATTATCATCATGTCCTCCTCCATATTCAGTCTTTGGTTTGAAAAAATCTGATTTGGGTGGAGTATCATTGATTAAATCCATTACAAGTTGTCTAGCATGTTCAACCAAGTCAGGTTCGCCAACAATCCTTAGTGGTTTGTCACATTCTTCAAACATGTTTTCTTGCAGAATAAACATTTTCGTTCCAGACTTGTCTTGCAGATTTCTAATTGTTTCACCCCCTTTTCCAATAACGAGACCAACTTTGGCTCCTGGAATTGTCATTTCGATGGAAGTTGTTCCTGGACCACCAGTCATTCCTGCAAGATTTGGTTTTGTTGCTCCCATTCCTGGACGTCCTACTTCATGACTTTTACTATTAACAATGTCCATGATCAAGTCCTTTGCTTTTTCAATGGATTCCTTTGTCCCCTGAAGATAACACGGTCGATCTTTCATCCCATTGCTATCTGGTGCAACTTGAACTTTGCATCCTGTCTCTGCCTGAATCCTTGAAACTTGTTCTCCACCCCGTCCAATAACTAAATTATATATAAAATTAGTCATTGGTTTACTATTTGATAATGCGTGAAAAATATATAAAATAACTTACTCAATCCAACAAGACCATCTGGGATTCGAACTTCTTCCTATAAGGTAATTAATTAATTAGTGTGATACATGATAACAGTTTTTTAAAAGTCTTTTTACCATGCAAGATTTTCCACTTCCGGTGATACCAGAACCTGCCGGAAAGGTAAAAAGTGGTTGACTTCCTCCTCTCATCGCTGCCAACTGCGCCCCAAATGGATCTAGTCGTTTGGATTCAGGTTCTGTTATAAATTCAGCAAATTGTTCATCAAAGTCGTGCTCATTAATGTCGTTTTCCATTCTCTTATAGTTTATATTGTCAAGAGGGCTACTATCAAATTCCACTCATTGAATGATGTGGTATTAGCGAATCCTCTTTTTAATTTGGGAAATGTAAAATTCACAGCGACATTAATTATTGCCGATGCGATAATCAAATTCACTTCCCCTCTATGCTCTATAATAATCCAATTTGAAAAAACAAGCCACACCCACTCACCCGAATCATTTGACCCAATGGAACTTGCTGAGCGCTTCATCCCCATGGGAATTTGGCTATGTTGCGGGGGACTCGTCGCACCCCCACCCCCTGGACCCCCAGCCGCTAACTTTGCAGCCAACTGAAATTACAAGATGATAATTAAAAATTTGAAATTTATGAATTTGTTTGATGTCTACCTGTCTCGCCCTTGCGACTGCTTCTTGGAATGCTGCGTCACCCATTTCCTTGTCGAATTTTATATTCCTGCAATAATTTCCTATTATAAAACATGTAAATTATTATGTAAATCTTTACCTTTGCAATTTAATTTAGAAAATCTAAAATAAATCAATCCACCCTTCGAAGAGCAAAGTTGAAAGTGTGATCAAACTTTGGCAATGATGATGATAAAAAATGCTTGACTTGAGTTTACTCTCAGTAGATGGTCGAGTTGAGTAGATGCCTCATTTTATGCAACACCAACAAATGCTCATGAAAATCATCTTTATTCTTATCAATTTTTAAGGGACAAGGGAGTTGTGGATGAAAACTAGATCATTGGCCCAATTATGGATGGGATCTTTAACTTCTCCAAACACTTTATAAGAGTAACCTTTTGAGGTCATAAGTGACTTTAAAGCTTCTCTTCCTCCGGGGGCATGAAGAAACTCGACGGACAAGACGCTGATGCTTATCTTGTCAAATGGAATTGTTTTCAGCACGCTAAGCTCTGCCCCTTCCACGTCCAGACTAAAGTAGTCAATGTGACTGACGTTGAGGGCGGACAGAAGGGAGAAAAAGGGAAAGCATTGAGCTTTGACTGTCCCCTTGGGTGGACTTTGGTCAACTCCTATTCTCTTTTTATGTTTTTTTGAGATTTGTCCACGGTTAAAGGCTTGTTCAAATATGACCTAAAGATAAGTAGAGATTTAATATATTTATGTGCATATAATTTATTTTGTTAATATACAAAAATACCAACCTCATGAGGATAGTCATGAGTTGCAAGACAGGCTGGAGATGACCAAGCTTTTCGACCTTTTTGTTGAAGGAGGGCAAAATTTTTGGGGTCACCCTCAATCAAAAGACCTGACCATCCGAAAGCACGTTCGAGCAGAAGCGTGTTTGAGCGCAGTTCGCCGTCCAATGCCCCACATTCAACAAAGAAGCCCGACCTCTTCATGTTCAACGCACGAAGGACCATTTTAGCCTGACCCATGGACGTATCCCCAGTTTTAGGATTGCTTAAATTGTAGCCTTGGCTCGGATTTGACGGAGGGAGTAGGAAATTGTTTTGGCGTATGTAATTTAATATACGGATATCATTTTGAGCCAGAGGACCCTTGACCAATTCTTGCATTGTGACACATCCCCCTCCAGAAATACAGTTATCAATTGAAGTAAATTGAGCTGAAATTTATGCATATAGTTAGTTGCAAACTAAATTTTTAAAAAGAGATTACCATTATTATTAGTAGGACACAAAGCGTGAGGGTTTTGTCGGATGAAGACTGGAATTCGAGAGTTGAAGATTGCAAATTGTTGCCAGAGAAGGACGTAGTGGTAAAAGGCAAGACCAAAGAGGAAGCACAAGAGGCCAAAGACAAAGACAACCCCAGATCTCATTTTCATTGTCTCAATATCACAAACAATTATATGCATTGAGATGAGAAATGTAATTGAAGCCTTTCAGGTGATATCTATCGATCCGTCGGTTTATCCGGCAAAGAAAATAAACCCAAACAGAGCATGTTCCAGAAAAAGAAGGAGAGAGAAAGCAAAGGAATTCATCCACCCACAACTTTCTCTTGGATTGCTATTTATTTTTCCCATTTCTTCATTCTAATAATAATTACATGCTTTACTCCAACTAGTTATAAGTTGTTGTCTCAATTTTTTGCATACAATTGCGAAATTGTTATTATTGCAAGTTGCTGACCATCCAAGAAAACAGAAAAGTTGAAACCATACCATTCTATATGTAAGTTTTATAATGCACTAAAAATTAATTTACGGGGCAGATTTACCATGTATTAAATATATTGTAAGCAAATTTTCTCATGCATGTGTCAATCAATAGCTATCTGCATCTGTCTATATGCTTGAGTAATTTGAGCTCAAACTTTGTTAACCGTTATCAACACTCCTTCTCGTGTAAACTGATTAGTGCAGTACAATTAATTGCTATCAAGTTATGACACCCATAAAATCTGTATTCTTTCTTCTTCCTGCAGTTGGTGCAACCCATATTATTGTCCTCTCAAAAAGTAGTCATGGATTGACTATAAATCATTCCCCATACTGAAACAAAAACCCCGAACCTATTTTCTACCCGTATTTACAAAATAAAACCCGGTAATCTCCCAAAGACTTTATAGTCAAACAGAGAAAGACAGAGCGAAATGTCAGAGAAAGTTTGCAACGGACTTGAAGACGATGGATCGTCAGAGAGTCCAAGGGTGCTTTCCATACAAAGTCATGTAGTCTCTGGCTACGTGGGGAACAAGTGTGCAGTTTTTCCTCTCCAGGTATATACAAATATATAAATGAAATAAATGATCAGCAATTCCTAAAATAATTGGTCAATTGTTTTGCATATAGGCATTGGGATTTGAAGTTGATTTCATAAACTCTGTACAATTTTCCAACCACACGGGATATGGGAAATGGAAAGGCCAAGTGCTAGCTGACACAGATTTAGGTACGGGATATATTATGTCTGCGTAAAAGTCAAAGGTTGTTTGAGAGAAATGCCAACTTTTCCTTGTTATAATATAGATGAACTCTACCAAGGTCTAGAGGACAATGATTTGGTCAACTACACCCATCTCCTAACCGGATATGTGGGCTCTGTTTCCTTTCTTCAGAAAATCAAAAGCGTCGTTGGATCCATTAAAAAGAAACTCCCAAACTGCACTTATTGTAAGCAGGAAAATGAATTTATTAGATTTTATTGAAAGACTGCAATATTATTTGAATTCTTTTTTGTAGTGTGTGATCCAGTTCTTGGAGACAATGGTCATTTTTATGTACCCGAAGCTCTCATTCCAGTTTACACCAATGACATTCTCCCACTTGCAGACATAACCACGCCAAACACTTTCGAATTAGAGTATGCAATAATTACATGTGACCTTATGATAATTATAGTTTTGCATTCTTTTCAACTAAAGATTGCTGAGTGGGATGAAGGTAAAAAACGAGACGGACGCATTGATGGCGATGGACGAGCTTCATGGTTTAGGAGTACGAATTGTGGTACTCTCCAGTTTGGACAGCGAAGGCTCAGATCTTGTCACTTATGCTTCTGTCCGAAAAACTGGTATTTTCTTTAATTACTTACTTTCGAGTAATAATCTTTTTGTAAACTATAAAACTGTTTACTTTTTAGGTGAAAGCAGGCAAGTATGGAAATCCACATCCCCTCGACTTGCAGGAATATTTACGGGGACTGGAGATCTTTTTGCAGCATTATTCCTCGGTTGGTATCACAAATTAGGGGAAAGCAACATTGACGAAGTTTTGAGACGCACGCTCTCAACAATGCAGTCTGTTCTTGAACGAACTAAAAATTATGCCCAATCCCACCCTGATCCCCCGGGCATTGGATATCGCCCCAAAGAACTCCAAATTGTTCAAAGTTTGGATGTTATCCTCAATCCCCCTAAAAATCCTTACACAACTTTGGAAATTGCTCTGAAAAATTGAGTGATCATCATGATCAAAAAGTAGTAATGACCAAACGACAGCAGTAAATAAGAGTAGACAAATGTGATAGTTTGATGATTAGTTGACAATACTAAAGAAAATGCAATAGTTTTAGATAATCCACGACCAATTGAAACGTCGTCTTCCAAAAGTGCAGAAACGGTGCAGAAAAAATGTTATTATCCAGTTGTTAAAATAATTCTTAATTTTTGTTATCAGTTTCTTTTATAGCAAAATAATTATTCGATTGACAATAATCAACAATAAAAAATAGAAATTATCAAGACCCTGATTTATGTCCGTTTGATATTTTTCCATGAAAAAAAACAGAAGCGGGCCGCGCCGACTTGTAAACAAAGTCATATTTAATGCCCGCACAAATCAATCAACATCAATGACTTTTCAACTTTTCAACGAAACTCCTTTCATCAAAAAAAAAAACAAAATAAAAAATAAACTGAATTTTTTATTTATTAACTAATAAAAAATAGTCAACACTTATCGAAAAGGAGAGGAAAGAAGCTGCGACTCCTAAAGACGCTTTAAAATTACAATTTTCGCACAATCGGTACATTGACATTTCTTCAATTTTAATTTTGACCTTACTTATCATAGATGTATTTTTAGAACGACGGACAGAATGAATCCTTATCAAGGAAGACGACCATTAACTCGGCCTCCCTTTGGATTTCGAACCCCCGGCGGCCAACAACAATTGGTCCAGCCAAGGACACCAAATGCTTTTTACGACGCATCACGCGGGCGTCCGCACCAAGCCCCAATGGGATACGAAAATTACCCCCAATACGAAGGACAAGGACAATATCCTCGTTTTCGTCCGCCCATGAGACATGCTCAACAGCACATGGCAGCCTTCGACTTGACGTCCAGAGTCGTCATCCCAGAACCAAAAACAGTGGTTTTGGACCCTGAATGCATCTGCGAAAGGGAAGTCGTGGAAGTGATTTGCAGGGCCTGTGGATTTATTGAAGATTCTGGGAGAATCCGAAAACGTCGCAAGTGCAATGTCCACCCCAAAGTAATGATATTTTTAAAAACTATTTTTGAATAATTGTGACTAGTGTCTATTTTTCCAATTAATAGTGCATTTACAACTCGGACTTGACAGTTTGTCCAGATTGTGAGAGCCCAGATTTGAATGAAACCCAGAAGTGAATGATAGAAACCCAATTGAACCAACTATACGTAACCTTATTAAATGTCGGCGATAATTTATTTTGAAGAATGATGTATGCGTTTAGGGAGGAAATTCATTGTTAATTGATGAATTGTTTTGTGAATGTTAATCTGTTGTTTCTCCGCGTTTGTAATATGCAAATTATGATTCGATATTTTGCAGTTTTTAGTGGCATCAGAGATATTTATATGAAATTTTAAATTCGGCAAGTGAAGCTTGGTACAATAACAAAATCGGTAGTTTAAAAATTGTTTAATCCGTAGATAACATTGTTTTCTTACTCCATGTAAATAATTAGAAACATTAGAATGCATTAATAAAATTGATTGGAAATTACTAAATATTATCGTTTGTCTATGCATTTAGAAGTCATTCTACCCCACCGGCAAAGAGGCAAATGAACAATCCCAATTTGGCCATTAGAAGAAAATTCACAAGTTTTAATTGTTTGACTAAATTTAATCCCTGTGCATAAACAATGGCTACTGGTTTAAGTGGTGGACCTTTGGATTTGGAACTCTTTGAATTTAAAGGTAAAAGTTGGTAAAACTTTTAAAAAACGTTAAAATTCAATTTCCGCAAATGATTATCATTATATTATAAATTTTACTAGGGAAGGAGCCTTGGGCCCCAGACACTTCCATGCTAATTCCATTGGAAGCCACACAAGTTTTGGTCCCAGAACACGCTGCAATTTTGGGGGCGCAGGCATTTCTTAAAATTGCTCGTCTTCCTTATCGAATCAGGGAATGTCACAATGCAGCCGATATCAGCGCCAATGGTTAACAATTAAGCTTATGAATGAATCATCATTGATAATTTAACTTTAATTACAGGTAAACTCCCTGTTGTCAAATGTGGATCATATGTCGCATCGGAACTTGATGGAATTGTCCAACTCGCTCAGGTAAATTTTTGCATACAGTTTTAGCTTTGTTGGCGTTAATTTAATAATAATTTTTTGTGTAATTTAGACCAAGGGAGTATCTGTGACTGAATATTTGAACACTGCAGAAAGAGCAGATTTGAGGGCTTACATGTCTTTGGTTCATAATGTGCTCGGAAATGCACTTTTGTATTTTACATGGCTGGATGACGAAGTTTACAACAAGTACACAAAGCAAAGAGTTGGCTCCCCATATAATTTCCCCCTCAACCATCTTCTTCCGTGGACCCTTCGGAGGAAAATTAAGTCTCAGTTGAATGCTTTAAAATGGGGATATCGAACAACAGAAGAAGTTTATCGCGAAGGTAGTATAAAACTAATATTTTGAAAGTTTTGAAAATCAATAATTTTTTAATGTTTTGTATTTGTATTTTAGTTGAAACATGCTTGTTGGCTTTGAGTGAACGTCTTGGAGAGTCAGATTACTTTTTTGGAACCTCCCCCACAGAATTAGATGCTTTGGTGTTTGGATATTTGTTTACGATGTTGACCCATCCATTACATAACCACACCCAATTTGCAAATTTAGTCAAACATCACCCAAATCTTACACAGTTTTGCAAAACAATTGATAGAGATTTTTTTGTTGATGCAAAGTTTGATGATGAGTAAGCCTCTGGCTTTAGAATCACAATAGTCAACAATTTAAAAAAAAATACTGTATATTTAGTCAATAGATAAATAAAAATGATAATTAAAAATATTTTAGCTTTTTTAATTATCTCTTGATAGATAACCCTTCTCTTGATTTCTATATCCATCAAAATACATCTCCATAAAGACCCTCCATAAGAATAAGAGATATTGGGCCACCAATGATATTTTGCTTAGAGTCACATATGTTGAAGAAGATCCTGCAGTGACATATTGAACGCAGTAGCCATACATTACAAAGAGAACAACGACAAATTGTAAAACAAGCATAAATCCCGGATAATTAATCATTGAAATGTGTGGGACTTGAAAGACGGTAACTGCTAACGTGTCCCAAATTAATGAGACCAGAAAAGGGATAATTGATACCAGTCCTATTTGAATGCATGTAATGGGGACAGGTTGAGCGTTATGCTCCACAAAGACATCGGATTCAGCAATTACATCGCGTATTCTTGTCAATAAATTATCCTTCTTGTCTTTTTGTTTGGCCTTTTTATGTCTTCGTCTATTAGCAGAATCTTGACTACCACCTCCACTGGAATTCCCACTGCTTCCACTTGCTATGCTATTACTGCTTCGTCTCTAAAGGAGAAAAACTATTGAATAAAAGCCATATTGTAATATTTAAAACCTAGTGAAATTTATATACCCTTCGATGACCGCTTCCAGGTTTTGAATTGCCACTACGAATAGGGACTGCAAGCATTTGTTGTTGACTACTTATGCTCCCTTTATGTCCAGCTTTCCTCTTGAAGTTATCTGATGCGGAAACGATTGATGGAGTGTTTGAGCCTCTTCGTATCGGTTTCCCTTGAACATATCGAAGCGTGTTTTCATATTTCTCAACAGAAGCATCGTATGATCCATGTAAACGTTTTACCATTTTCACGCATTGAAGAGATTTTCAGGAAAAAATGAAAGAATAGAAGATCTCGAGTTTGATAATTTGAGAGAATTTTGTTGCGTTGTTTTGAAGAGGGTTGCTAACTATGAAGAATGATAAAGAGCAAGATATTTGATAGTATTCGAAAAATGAGTTTGATATGCCATCAGATTTGGAAGATGAAAATTGGTGAATTGAATAATGTGTAAATGATGAGAGGTTTTTTAAAATTGCTTTTATAAATGAAATTTTATTTTTGAATCTCCAATGCTAAAAAATATCCAAATATAAGTCTTGTTTTTTACAAAATACCGTGCTTTCATCCGTATTGATGACTTGGGAAAAATAACAAGTCATAGCAAATTGTATAAAAAATATAATTCTATAATATGATGATTATACGAAGGAGAAGATGATGAGATGTTGTTTAGAGTGATTAATAGGCGTTGTGGCGTGCTGGGGCCGCGGCGGGGGCAGCATAGCTTCCATAAGAGGATGAATATGATCCGGCGGCGGCGGCAGCACGAATATGTTCAGCTGGGATTGGTGGAGGTGTTGGCTAATTGATAGTTAAATATATATATAAGTATTTGTATAAATATATATGTTTT
>JAQIXN010000292.1:0-46854 GCA_034698145.1 Proisotoma minuta
TTATCGCGCGCCCAGACAGACAGACAGACGGACGGACGGACAGAGCATAAACAATATGGTGCTTCGCCCCATAATAATTTCTCACAATGCCCGAAATCAAAGTGGGGTAATATTCTCATGTGCTCAACGTTTTGGTCTCTTTGTATATTCTTGCTCTGCTCTGTTTAGTGCTTGTTTACCAACCAAGATTTAATTGTCAATTAAAGTATCTTTCAATTGAGGGTGGGTGTGGTTTTTTTTTGTGGGATGGCGCAGCAAATAAATGAGCTACTTGTTGGCTGCGGGGGGCTGAGCGGGGGGGTGAGGGAAGAAGACACTTTTAAGATATTGGTCGCCTCCGACATTCACTTGGGCTATTGCGACAACAATCCGGCAAGAGGTGAGATAGACTTATAAGTCTAAACTAGCTGTTATTAATTGTTTTATTGATAATGTAGAAAACGACAGCTTTGTAACTTTCGAAGAGATACTTCAGCTTGGGAGAGATGAAAACGTGGATTTTGTTCTTCTTGGTGGTGATCTTTTTCACGAGAACAAACCAAAGCCTGCGACACTCCACAGGGCAATGGAAATTATGCGGAGACAGTGTCTTGGAACAAAGTAAGGTCATCATCATACCTTTAAATCAACCTTCTGCAATTTTTGTAATATATGAATGAATGAATATTTTCAAGGGCGATTGAATTCGATTATTTGGGAGATCCTAAACTTGATTTTCCCAATCAAGATCAACCAGAAATCAATTATCTCAATCCGGATATAAATGTGGCACTCCCAGTTTTTACAATTCATGGCAATCATGATGATCCAGTTGGAGCAAAAAAGACGAGTGCAGTGGACCACTTGGTTGCAGCTAAACTTTTGAACCACTTTGGTCAATGGGACGATCTCAATCAAATAAACATTCGAGCAGTACCCCTCATGAAGGGAGAAACACGAATAGCTCTATTCGGTCTTGGAAATTTAAAAGATGAACGACTTTATCGATTAATTAGTAACAAAGATGTAAGCTTTACAAGACCAAGGGACAATAGCACTGATGAATGGTTCAATATATTTGTTCTCCATCAAAACCGCGTGAAAAGAGGACAAGAAGCAAAAAATTACATTCCGGAATCTTTCATTCCACAATTTTTTGACGTTGTAGTGTGGGGACATGAACACGAATGTCGAATTAAGCCAGAACCGTCAAACAGTGAAGATTCGAAAACTTACATAATTCAACCTGGTAATTTATTTATTGACGTGCATGCAACTTGGTTGGCTGTGTTTTAATAATTATTTATTTAAAAGAAATATCTCTTAATTAAAGGTAGTCCTGTGGCCACATCTCTTTGCAGCGGAGAATCGCGAGAAAAACATGTTGGGATGCTCTACATAAACAAACGAAAATTTAGGCTGGAAGAGCGTAAATTGAAGACTGTTCGTCCCATGTTGTTGATGGATATTGCTTTGCGTGATGTTCTACCAAATCTGTCAAAGGAAGAGGATCCAGGCAAAGTTGTGGAAAAGTATGTGACCACAAGAGTGACAAGTTTATTGGAAGATGTTCATGAACAACTAACTGGCCACCCATTGCAGCCAATGGAGCCTTTAGTTAGAGTTAGAATCTTCCATGAAAATGTCAACGAGTCATTTAATCCTGTCAGGTATTTTTATTATAGTATTTTATCCTCTTAAAAAATTATCAACAAGTATTTTTAATACGTTATATTTAGATTTGCACAAAAATTTGCCAAAAAAATAACAAATGAGGACATTGTCATGTTTAAGAGAACCCCAGGAGGATTAATCAAAGGAGAAAATGGCGAGTTAGATATTGAAGAAATGGATGAGCTTTTCAAACATGTTGATGATCCTGATTTGGACTCTCATGTGGAATCAATTGTGGAGGCATTTTTTGCCAAAGCAAGAGAAAATGGGGATGAAGGCACCATCTTGGAAGTGTTGGGAGAAAAAGGACTTTCAGAAGCTGTTAAAAATTGCGTGGAAAAAGATGACAAGGATTCTTTGACTTTGATCATAGACAAACAGACAGATCGGATTATTGAACACTTGATGCGAAAGGAATGTGCAGAACTGGAAGATATTGAAGCAGAACTCAAGCGTTTGAGAGAACATCGTTGGGCACATCCTGAAGAGGAAGAACAAGAAGCCCAAAATCTTCTCAAATCGAGACCAGTCAAAAAACGAAGCTCTAACAATGATGATGATGAAGATGAAGATGCAAATGGAAGCGACAATGATAACGACAACGACGTCTCTCTTATGATGGATGATGATGATGGCGATGATGGAGGCTCGAAATCATCTAAAGGAGGATCAAAACGAGGAAGAGGGGCCAGAGGAGGGCGTGGCTCTCGTAGTGGGGGTGGTGCAACTACAGGGAGAGGAAGAGGGCGTGGAAGGGGAAAAGCAACTGCTGCTATTTCAATTTCAGGGTCAGATGATGAATCCCCAGCAACAACTAAATCTAAGCGAGGTGGTGGGGGAAGGGGACGAGGAAGGGGCAGTAAAGCCGATAATTCTAGAAGCAGTGATGGCAAACCACTCGTTCAGGTAAAAAAAAATATATTACGTCATAATTTTCATTTTTAATATTTTTTTATCAATCTCTTTTAGACAAAGCTGAACCTACAAGTACGTCGCTCACCGCGGAAGGGGGCTATGACATTTGATGTTTCAGATGATAGCGATTAGTTATTATATATGAATTAATATAATTAGGCCCAGTATTAAAATTGAAAGTTTATACGCTTAGGTTCTTGTACCTGAATTCCTTATTCTTAAAATGCTTTGAATCTTTATAAAAATAAAAAGCTGTAAAATTATAAAAAAAATTCATGATGAAAAACCTCAAATTGTATTCTTGTATACCACTTTCCTCTCGAAAGTCCTGAACATTGCATTTAAATAGTGTCAATAAGAAACTGTTCCAAATTAAATAATTTTTAAATAACCAATATGAAAACAGCTAATTGCCTAAATTCCCATTGGTATGTCTACAATAATTGAAAAATAAAACGATCAACAGGTTTTGAACAATTAATTTATTTCATTGCTTTCTTTCGGTTTTTTCTTTCTTTCCACAAATGGTCTGAAGGCTTGTTGATCCCTCGTCTTTTTCTAGGTTCTTTCAGATGCGTGTTGTTAACGTGGTAGGTAAGATGGGTCTTATCTTTAAATGCCGTCTCACAACCTTCCCAAGTGCAGGGGTAAGGTCGGAGGTTAAGATGAACTCTGTCCACGTGTCGACGCAAATTGTGCTCGTTTTTGAAGGTGACAGGACACATGGAACAAAGGATTGTGATCGGCGGCCCGTGTATCTCCCTCATGTGCTTATCTAGGGATATTAAATAGGAAAATGTTGAGGGACATTGTGTGCAGAGGAAACGGTCTCTTTTTGTGTGCCATTGAATGAAATGGGAACGTCGTGACCCTGTGTGTTTAAATGTTTGATTGCAACCAGGCTCGCTGCATTTGTAGGGCTGCAAATGACAATTTAAAAAAAAAATAAACGAATCACATTCAAATTCAATTTTGAACTAACCCTTGCTCCAGTATGGATATTCATATGTTGCATCAAAGCTGTCTTGGAGGTGAACACTTTTTGACAAACTTCGCATTTAATCAGTTTATTTTTCTCTTGGCCGGCCTGTGCCCTACGAACCTTACAGGCACTCAAATGAACTTTGTACCTTCTATTAGAATCGTAGATTCTGTGACAGTGTGGACAACTTTTAGGAGTGAATTCCACCGAAGAATGAGCTAAGTCTATATGTTTTTTAATGTCTACGAATTCCTTCCCAGGACAATTAGGACATAAGAATTTTATCTCGTCGGAGCCAAAATGCGACTTCCAGTGAGCCAATGTGGCCACCCAACTTTCAAACGGTTGCTCGCAAATGAAACAATGATGTTTTTGACGACGACGTCTGTGAGCATCTCTTTGATGAAATAGGAGGCGAGTCTTGTTTTGGAACTGGATGTTACATTCAATGCATGTTACGACCGTTGTCTGGACTTTCCTCCTCTTTTTGGGTGACTTTTTAAATTCCAAGTCGTCCGAATCTTCAGTTTCTGAGCGTTCATCTTTGATGGATATTTCGAAATCATGGTCCCCAGGCGTAAACTCGTTGTCAATCTCTAAATTATCTTCGATTTTCGGAGTCGATTTGGTTTTTCTTCTTGGTCGTTTAGTACTGTAAAACAAAATATCATCATTTACAATTATATTATTATCCAATGTCGTTGAATACCATCCATTTTCCGTTCTATCATTATGGCATTCATTTCTAAGGTACATGGCCACAAAAGGATTTTTGTTTGGATTTTGAACAGGAGGCTTAGGCGTTGTCGATTTTGGAATATCCTCAACTTCAAAAAGTTCAAAATCCAGCAGAGCATCTTCTTGAATGTCATTTTCGTAGTAATGTTCTGGGCTAATCACAAAGTCCCTTAAGTCCCCTTCTTCGCTTTCCTCCTCTTTTGTGGAAACCAGATGCTGAAGATCGCCCAAAATGGAAGTCAACAGGAATGTAAACGTGGGACGAAATAGTTCTGAGGCCAGCAGAACCTCAAGACTGTTTCTGAGTTTACCATCACCTGCGTAAATATAGCCAAATTTGATAATGGTGGGTATAATTCACAATTTAAATGTTAAAATTGACCTTTCTCAGCGACCCCAAGAAATTCGCCTATTCCAAAACGAACGCGAGAAATTGAGTGTTCAAGGGACGAAACCCCTTGCAACAAGTCGGAGTAAGATAACCCCGACATAATCTTCAAACTGACGACAATCCGACAATATTATTATGTCAAAGTTGTTATTGTTGTTAAATTCAATTCGCGGAATTTAGGACTTTGGGGATTGCAAGACGTCGCGTCAGTATGAAACGTTTTTGGAAATTGTGCGTCAGTCGTAAAAAACGAAATTTGAGTGTAAAATGCGTCGCTCTCTGCGGAAGGGGCTGTCATAGCCCAAGAAATTGATGTTTCAAATGATGGTTATAAGTTATTAATATAATTAGCCCCAGGATTAAAGTTGGATTTGGAATTTGGAATTTGGAATTTTTAAAATTTTAAAGTTGTATAAAAATAAAAAGGTGCAAAAGTATAAGCCATCAATAGTACCAATGATGGATTATTTCAAACCTAATTTTCTTAATTTTCATACCAACTTTTTCCATTCCTATTTTTGAGGAAGTTTTTCGCATAAAAATAATTTAATTTGCGCAATATAGAATTATAGAGGCGTGCATGCAAAAGCTATGATTCCAATAAATTCCAAACATTAAATGGCATATATTTTGGACCTTGACTTTGACTTTGCATTTTATAACTCATATCTAAACCGAAATCTCATTTCTCATATTAATGGTAATACCTACATACTTATATGCACTAGTTTTATAAACCATTTCGGAATTAGAGCCGACACGCAGCAATTGATGACTGGTCTCCACAAAAGGTCATTTCCGGCCACATGTCACGCGTACTTTGTTAACTATTCATTGAAAATGACCAGAGTTTGGTTAAAGTGAAAAGGTTTTGCCAAGCATTCGAAACTTGCTCGCACATGCGGGCTCATAAAATCGTTCTTGATTTTATTTGTAGTAAAAACTTTACTAGAATAGCTGACTCATCGTGTTAAATACATGCAGGCAATAATTTATTTACTTAGATTGATAAACTGATGACATCATAATATTCTTCTTGCTCATTACATTTTCTCGAGTGTTAAACTATTCATATCCTGGAGGAACACAATTTCACCTTCACCTTAACCTCAAGAAAAAATGGCAAGCTAGTTACCTATTGCTTATTATTTTTATGCCACCTAAATTCGCAGTAGCAAACTCCAAACCGCAAACAGGAAAAGGTGTTTACTTTACTTACTTTAATTTGTTTCTCTAAAGGAGAGGGGATGCTACAACGTATAAAGAGAGAATAGCCATAATATAATGCATCTGCCTATTATTCCTTTTCATTGTTTGGGATTAAAATTGCAATTATCCTCAATTCCATCCTTTATTGTTGGGAATTGAATTACAAATGTAAGTTTTGCTACCAACTCACTCGAGCTCACGAGAGCTGTTGGAAAAATTCATGGTCAACTTTAATTGGTTATAATATAAAACCCTGGCTAAACTAAATCTCATCATGAATCTCAATCTTAGACACAAAGTTCGCTGGAGCTAAATTGGCCCATTTTCTATTTTTACATGCTAATGTTTTTCATGTACATTTTAATTATTTTTTTGACTAGCTTTAAAAATCCAATTTAAAAAGAATATAAGGTTTAATTGAATCGATTTTATGAAGAAGAAAAAATATTTCTCCACCTTTGACACCTTATCATTTAAAATATCTATGCATATTTAAAAGCTTTACATTTTCCCGAGAATGCATTTAATTTAATGGTTTGCTTCATTTATTTGTCCGTCGTCGCTCTCACTACTCACGCACAAATATACACAAGGGATGATTGTTAATGGACATTCCATTGTTGAGTAAAGTTTACCAAACCAAAAAGGAAAAGCAAAACCGTGTCACTTTAATTTAGATCAACAAAATGTAAATGTCGGTATCCTATGCCTAATGAGGATTTGCTTAGCTGCTGCAGGCCATATTCAAATCCCAATTGGAATAGAATTGACAAAAGTAGATCAACAATAAAATTACTTTCATTGTTGATGAGAGGAGTGACATTATTATTAGAAACGGGTCGGGAAAGGTCCAGTGTCAGCATAACCTCATTGTTGTTGGCACCTTCAGACATGAGACAAATTGATATTTGAGAATCTCAAATTTTCTGTATACATACTTCAGTCTCATTACTTTCATTTCAAGATTCTGGAATGTAAAGTAGATAGATGTAAAACTTGATAAACACCTTAAAAAGAGTGAGATTCTACTCTTTGTTTGTCTTATGTATTGCCGACAGTCGAAACAGAAATGTGTCACATAAATTTCGGATTATGGAACTGAAATCTTAAACTTTAGTGTATGTATAATCAACAAGTGAGTAGCAATTTGTAACTAACAAACCGAATAAGGTTTGTTAAGTTCCTGAAAATGCGAAACAAAGACAAACTCTGGAAAATACGCATTACATAACCTAGAATGCCTATAGAGTTGGCTATTTAAGCAAATAATCATTATTATGCCAAGGCAAATACGGGATAATTTACGTCCTTTTCTTCTTCCCCTCTTACCTGGAATTAATTAGCAAGCATTTCTTTATACTAACGAACTAACTATGCAAAGTCAGTAAACGATTAGCTGTCTCTCGTCATCGAAATCCTTCTCCCTTTGTTTTAATTAGTTTCATTTTTTCCCCTTTAACCATCAACCAATTCACATGGATGAGAATAAGAGCAGCAGAAGAAAGAGTGTGTGAATATTTATGAGTATTTTTGTACAATGTCTTTTCATACATCACAACAACGTTCAGTGTTCAGGGTGCTAGAAAATAAATGTGTAAGTATCGTCCTCATCAAATTCCTTTCCAAACAAAAAAGAATCATAGCTTTCTTGGAGAAGGAGGACCAGCCTTCTTACCTCAAATTACAGATTCTCCCTTTTCAGTCATTATTAGATCGCATCTTTACTTGTTGAAGGATGGAAATTGACAGGGAAGAGATTTTATTCCCAGCCTGGAATTTCCAAACTTGGAAAACAGGGACGAGTTTGTGGAGTTTTATGCATCTTTCTGAAATTGTTAAAAAACTATACAAATACTTTGATACTTTTATTTCCAGATCTGTTATGAAACTCTTTGACAGAAGGCTTAATTCTTTGATATGAAATGCCAAAGAAATAGTAGGAATAATGGGAGTAGTAATCCCTATGTAGCTTACAGGTGAGAAATGCAACCCTTTCCCCTAGAACTTGCAGAGCTAGAGAACTATTCACTTTACCTTCCTTTAGTCAGTTACGCTTTTCCATTGCAAGGGAGTAGATCTCTGTCAAAAGTTGTTACAGGTGCATATATAAACTAAGCCAAGGGTTAAGTAAACCAATCAATTGTGTCTTATTTATTTATACAGTTACAAGTCAAACTATTTACAGTAACCTTAAATTAAGTTAAACAGCCAATGTCATTTGAGACCACCAACAGAAGAAAATGAAAGTTTTTTTAAACTACCTGTTGATTGATACCATCTTCTGCCCTTGGATTTGAACCTATCGATTCCAAATCGATTAATTCATTAGAGTGACATTAAAGTCTTCCGGTTGAGATTAAGTTAAATGCATACTTGTGACAAAAACTATACATAGTTGTCATTCGTCGATTAAAAAGTGTCCATCCATGCTTTCCTTAAATAGCTGATAAGAAAGACCCCCTTCTGATTTCCTTGGAATGATTTTCATGCTGAGATAATATCACATACAATTTGTATGATTAGTGTCCAAATTGATACGTTTTTTTCAAGTGTTACATTATAAAGTGAAGTTGGATAAAAAAAAAGCTTATGCAAATTTGTGAAATTTTAAGTTTGTCTTTTGCATGCAGTCGTAAAATACAAAGTTTTCACCTTAAAATCCTGTTTGTTTTATTTCCTTTTAATTTAAAAATAAATTGAAAGTTTGTTCAGAGACAGTTCAAGTTGGATAATTAAAATTGGATACTTTAATTCAAGGTAAATACATTGTATTGAAATTTTTTAAATTAATTAACATTTTAAAAAAAATCTCCATTTTATTGAATAATCATCTCATTTTCTTTTGAATTCTATGAAGAAACCATATAAAATTAAATTAGCACATCATCCATTACAAAACTTCTTTTCATTGAATTGATATTTTAATAAACTAATTCTCCCACAACATACTTTTACTTGACCACACAAAAAGATTCTCAAATAAACACAAAGGAAACTTTACACATGGAAAATAGCACACAATGTAATGCGCAAAATATTCATATAATTCTATTCTATTTCATTGCACTCAATGCATTTCCTGTTCTATCTGTTTACAATTCAATTCACGGATGACACGATGGATGGGATATGCCAAAATAATATCTGCAATAGCCAATTTTATACAATGGTAGAAATACATAAAAAATGAAAACGTGCCATTATCCAAAGGCTGACACAGTGCCACATTTTTCTAGCTATGTTGATGTAATTCTTTTTTGCTTGGGAAAAATATAATGAATTGATTTTTATTTTGGCAATTCCTTTCACTGTTTGATTGATTTATCAATTTGCTAGATTTAAATGAGATTCAATTAGCAAGGGAATTAGAAAGGAGAAGGGATTCGCTTTGGTTATTGATTACCTTGTTTGAAGAATCTTGATGCAAATCAAGAATTTTGTGACAACTTTGGGATAAAGTTACATTTGTATTGTGGATTATTACAATGTTATACATTTACATTATACAAACTAGTGAAAGTTGTGTTATTTTTTATTGTCGACAACTTTTCAAAAATTGTAGTTTACATCACAATTTATAATCATTTGATCAATTATTAGAATAAACGTAAACACCAAAAATAACTTGTTTCAAATCCATACGTTGGTTGTACATACATAGTTGTGCCCATGAATTATAAATCCCAATTTACATTCATTTTAATTTTAAAGTACTTTCAATCACAAGTCAACCACACAGTAGTAACAAAATATTCCAAAACATTAATACGTGACACGTAAAATGACTCAGTACTTAAAGATTTCCGGTTGCATTAAATGAAATCTAACCAAAAATGTTTCTACCTCCAACCCCCAAGTACTTATATACTTGTGTACGCATTAAATAAAGTCATTATTGAAATGCATAATGCAACAGAGATGCATTTTACAAATACAAATCCAAACATTTATTTTGGAAGACCCTGAATGATCCAGGAAGTCTTAAATCCTGAAAAAATCAGCTCATGGCTACGCATAAACTGGGAATTTAAAAAAAAAGTTACACTCTCATTTT
This sequence comes from Proisotoma minuta, assembly GCA_034698145.1. NCBI lineage: Eukaryota > Metazoa > Arthropoda > Collembola > Entomobryomorpha > Isotomidae > Proisotoma > Proisotoma minuta. Next base: position 9,943 of record JAQIXN010000292.1, read on the forward strand.
CCCTTGAGCTATGTTTTATAAAGAACAAGGAGAAATAAAGTGAAATGGTTAAATTTTAATGGCTAAGAAAACAAAGGGATTGGTTTAATTTAAAACAATTATAATTTAGGTTCATTAGCTTCACTTTCAGAAAAAAGTTTGTCATGTTCCTTTTACCCATTTAGTTTCTAGTGAACTCTCAATTGTTTTCTGCCTTACAAAGTTTTTGTCTTTGACCAATTGTTTGAGGATGTTACCTTCCATTGTCACATGGGGACTTTTCTAATTTCCAAGTCGGAAAAAATCAATTTGACCTCTCAAAATATATAAGATATGTGTACTCACCTTGTACAAGTATGCAATTGGAACTTGTGCATTTTTATGTTTATTGTATGTACATCCGTGTCATAATTCTCTTATCGAGAGTAGTAAACGTTGCAAGGTTAGTAAAGTGACAAATTAATACGAATTTATTCAAATTTCCAAAAGTGTCACACAAACTGCAGACATCTTCCCATTGTTCCCTTGTACAGTATTGTGCTTGATTGCACTCTCAATGTATTTATATTGTATTCTAATTCCACCTGTTTGCATTGTTAAAGATTTGGCTTAAAATTTAAATTGTTGATTTCCATTGTATTTAATACTTTTCATCATCATGCTGTGACTTAAATTGTCATGTCACGTGTCTTCTTACAAAGTTTCGACGGTAGGCATGTTTTGGGAGAAGTTTAAGGCATTTTCTCAGGTGACAAACCTGGCATATTTTGAGTTCATCATGGGCATTTACAATATCAAGTGGTGTAAATTATGGATAATTAGAATGAATTCCTATAATTTGCACTCCAGTTGTATCCCTAAGGCCAAGCCTGTGTGTTGCAAAATAATGAATTGCTCCTTTGCAAAAGAACATGCTTTAGTATATAATTACATTATTAAATCCAGTGTCTGGCACAGTGCAAATTTGTTATATGTATGTACTAAAGGTAATTTACTTGGATTCAGGTGTTAGATCTGGATACAATTATTTTACTTGTTTGCCTCATTTTTATTTTTACTTTATTCTGCGGTTAGGTGAGGATACAGTACACTTTGTGCTTTATGACGAGGGCAAATAATTAAGGTAAGGTATGAATGCGAAATTACGCGAGAAATTCACGACATGGGTTTGGTGTTAATTGTACGTGAACTTAATACTAAATAGAAGCAGACAAAAACTTATTGTTTTAGAAATGAATATTTTTTGTCAATTACTGGATTTACGAGTTTTTTTAATTTTTGGGGAATACATAATATTTAAGAATCTGATACAATTTTTCATTTACAAAATATTTTTTCTAAATATATGCATAAGGATTTAAACAACGTAGAGTAAGTAAATTACAGAAATTGTACCGTTCTATTATTATTATGTTATTTTAACTGTCCGCATGCATTTTGAAATGATAAATTAAGTAGCACGGTAGGCATTAGAGTTAGTTAGCAGGATGAGTAGTGCCAATTTATTTAGCAAGAGGTAATAAGGAAGGAAGTGCATCTATGCAACTCTTTTTGATATTGTGGCATGTTGGAAATTTTAGGACACAACTTGACTATTTTAAAATTCTTTTTCGTCTTAAATTAGTTAACTACAGTATGAGAATTAAGATTAGCTTAAGAGAGAACAAAATTAAGCAATAATATTATTACGGTATGAATTTCCTTTACCACAGACATTAATATGTATATTCAGTCGTGTTATTCGTAATAAGTAAAGTAAAGCAAAAAGTTACAGTTATCCCACAAAACTTTGATATGAAACTTAGATTTGTGAAAGAAGAGGAAGACGTAAAAAACCGTTTCCGTTCTTCTCACCTTATCTCAGAATTTGGTCATTAGTTCAGGAGGTGTTTTGTCAAATTATTATGAAATGTAACATAACAATGGGGCTTTTATTTGATTGTTGAAGTGTAATGCTGTTCCATTGGCTGAACAAGTTTATATAAATATTTGTATTATTTGTCCCGTTCTTGCAAAAAAGTGTCAAATGCTTATTGGCTATATTTGTCACATTTTATTACTAGAAAGTTTGAACATTTTCCGTAAACTTGATTTAATTCAATTTAATTTACATAAGTTTTGAGTCTTGTTTGTCTTGTACTCGTCTACCTACTTTGCTTATTTAGTGCCATCATGACATTTGCTGTCGTTTACAATTTATTAATTAGATTTGAAAGCAGGCTTTTTGTTAAAATACCCTTAAAAGTCAAGATCATGACAAATAAATGTGATGAGGTTAAAAAATTAAATTGTAATTGTGGCATGACACGTTAGCTTAGCGTGTGTGCAGCATTTTTTTGAAATTTGTGAATCTCTTTATGCATATTTATGTGTGCGGTGACCTTTTAGCCTATTAAATACGGATAAAAAGATTTTTATTTTTTAAATACATTCCACAAATTTCCAATCTTGTTATATTTGTTTCAAATAGCAGAGACATTTTAAAGACATTTTAAAATTTTAAAAAGATCATCTCCCGTTAAATATAACACAACTACTTATAAATGCAATAACATTTTGTTGTGGTATTTTTTTATTAATCCCTAAAAATAAACCAAGTATGAAGGCCATGAGAAAATATTTATTGTATTATTTGACAAGGCTAGAGCCCAATTTATGTTTTGTGATCCGTGGGATCTACTCTTTCATATGAATATTAGCAAAATTCAAACAGAATTGTAGTTTAACAATATTGTCGATTCTAAATACTTGTGACAGATCCTGAATAATATGACACAAATCTGATTGGACAGGTTTGGTTGGATATATTTCTTTCAGTTTCGGTATCGATTATCACTTGACCACACAATATTTGTAAGTTGTATTTAAACATAATTAAACAAGCGTACTTATGTATTTTATATTTGCAAATGTATAAAAATTTCACACCTTTTGTCAATGTCATACAAATGTCGTGTCACTTTCGCATCACCTCCCTAACCTTGCGTTAACTAATTGTTTTTATAATGAGTTAGTGTCATATTATATGTCAAATATAGCAGCGTGATAAAGTATTAATATAAAGATGACATTATAAACAATCAAAGAAATGTCCTTGATTTAAATTAGTCTCAGGATTAAATTAATCATTGAATTGTTTATAGATTTATGGATGTGTGTTTGACTTTTTGCCATATTGTGTCATGTCATACAAATTTATCTTCTGCTTAATGAATTAATATTTGCTAGATGATTGAGTGAAGGATTTAAATTTGCATTTTAAAATGATTTCTTCATCTCATAAATCATCCCTTAATATTAGTCCCTGCGTGCAATAATAGATTTCTGTTGATAATTGTCATGTAATAAATTAGATACATATATATATATTCACCATTTTAAATACAGGGTTTCCTATGAAGTTGGAATGTTGCAAAATAAACACAAAATATAGTAATTGTTCATTTTCCACCCTGTATATATATATATTTTAAAAGATTCTTTATCCTCAAGCTGTAGATATATTTACATACATGAAATTACGCAACAATTATTTTAAAACATGAATCCCACCCACAAGTAATTAAGCACACTCAATTTCTCTCTTTAAAATATTAATGAGCTATCAAAATATTTTATTTATTTGCTCACTTGAATGGTTCATACTTGAAATTTTTTAATCTTAAAGCAACACTTAAAATAGCCAAATACTAACATTTATATAATATGCCTCATTAATTAAATAACTATAAACATTAATTCAATTTTAATTATGACGACTGAATAATGCCACACCTTAGTAAAAATTAGTTAACACTTTGCAAATTTCATCTTCCTTGAGTAATATTTGCAGAGGCGATGCTAAAATTGTTAATCATTCGTATATAATTAGTTAAGTAAATAAAGTAGTTATCACGTTCTTCCACTTCTGTTGTGTGGAATATTCTATTTTCAATTTGTATGAAATTAGCTATTTATTATTAAACATGCAATTATTATAAAAGTGGGAGAAGTTGTTAAACACACTTTATTTAAAGATGCATATAATTAAAAGGTGTCATATAACATAAGATTAAGTGATTTTTCTAAGTAAATATACAATGTTTTCGAAATTTTTAAATGAATACAAATTAAAATTGACGAAACAAACTATTTGATATATATCTTAATCAGAAGATACCCCTGTGAATTATCGATTATTCTTGGAAAAATATTGAAAATCTTAATCAATTAAATAGTACATGGAATCCATATTTTTGTGTAATAATAATATTCTCAGCCTTTGATGCAGATTCAAAAAAAAAAATTTAAACAAACGAATTTCGATCTACGAGAAGCAATAATTTAAAAATTCCTTATTCCTGGATTATTACTTGAGCCCATAATTTACTTGCCATCAATTCATAGAGGCATATGGCTCGGTAACTTGATTGAATCTAAAATATTGATTGTCAGTTTGAGAGGTAAAGAACTCAAGCATCCATTTGAATGTATGTAAAACAACGGATTTCTTCCTTCCTCCTCGATAATCATGCCAAAATCAAGCTTCTTCCTTCAATCAGAAGTTACATTATTATTACATACCTCTGTGCAACATTTAATGGCAAATTCATGCAGGATAAATTTCTAAAATTTAAATTTTAAATGCTATTGCATGTCATGTTATGTTGAACTATTAGCTCAAAATGTTTAACTCTGTAATCTTTAAATATGCCCTCTTCCTCTTTGTTTTTTAGTTTCCCGTATTGTCTCTAGATAATAACTACTAAAAATTGTGCGCTATTCAAAGAATTTAGTATGGAAAAAGTAATTTAACTTAAAAAGTAACAAATCGATTGCTTAAATATTTGTCAACCTTTTTTATATTTTTTTAAAAGAATAAAAATAACTCGAGTTAATTAATAAAATTGCGCAACATTTCCCACTTTTTGCAAAGCTTTTCTTTAAAATAAAATTGAGCAATTGTAATTGAAGCTCTTTATTTGAAGTTCTAAAAGATGAAACAATGGACGGGTTTAAAATAGCACATTTTTAAAAATTAAAATGTTTCTCACTTTTCTTTTATGAATGTACTTGAAGTAAGAAGTGGATAAATTTTAATCATTTTGCAAAGCTTATAAAAAACCTTTCTCTTCCCATCAAATCAATCACGATCTCTTCTTGTTAACAGCACTTTGCAAATATCAAGTCCTCTCATAATGAGGAAGTTGAGTTGAAGTTGAGCCGTCATTTTGTTTATTTTTGCTCAGTCGAATATTCAGATTTTTTAGCCACATTATTGTACTCATTTTCAAGAAAACTAACAAATAAATCAATGCTCAACTTGCATTTGTATTTGTAACAATCTTGTAACTACACTTTGCCAGTTTTTTCTCCAATTCTAAAAGAAATTAATATTGACTAACTTAATTAATCATAGCCGAACATTGAGAAAGATCAATCACTTTTCTCGTATTTTTACAAAAATAAGTATACTGGGTACATCCTTAGTATAGTCCTACCACAATTATTTGTTGCCAAAATTTAGTGTACTACTTATTCTCAGATAATTCATCAGACCAAATGCATAAACGACAAGCTAAAGTTAAACCCTTGGGCTAAAATTCCGATCGATCTTTCAACGACAAAGGAATGCTAATTAGATATACGTATCTAATCCCTCCCATTTTTGGTATAATGCATAATGTTATCTAGGCCAATAAAATTGGTGAAATTAAAGTATTTGTGCGAAAATTTAAAATTTCATGAAAGTAGAGTAGGTCCGTTGAAATTAAATTTAGCTGGAGGGTAATGTATGGTCAATGCAACTTCTTTCAAAAGATTTCCTTTTCATAAATTTGTAAAATGTCATAATGTCACTGTGTCATTCATGTCCAACCTCTGGGCTTGGGGAAAATATGTAGCACATTTAATTCATTTGTAAGGTATCCACAAAGTTTTTTATGCAGGATACCGATGGCAGATGTGCAATGACACTACTCAGGTTTCACTTTCCTTGTGACAATATTGCCCAAAAGAAATATATAGTGCTCTAAATTATATACATATATAAATGCTAGAATCTTCCATTAAATATACATTCCGGATATTTGAAATCGGAATATTTAACTGCTCATATCCAATTGCATATCTGCAGATTCCTAGCTTTCATTAATTGGAGAAGGAAAGAAATCTTTTGAAACAATTAACTTTTAACCCATTTACATTTTTACACACATTTAAATACAATTGTGATTAATTGCCATTGAAAATGGATTTTAAGAGAAGAAAGTGTTTTGCTCTTATAAAACAATGAATTGCTTTTAAGCGTAACTTATTTGTTCCATTTCTTTTTTCTATTGTTGGTATCACAATGTCCATGCTCAATAATCAATTCCAACTGATACCAACTGAATATGTAGTAATTGAGGAAAACAATTTGTCCCTTAACGTAAAATTCCCACGGCACAATTAGATTAGGAAACTTAACAAAAGTGGGTAAGGATTATGATACTTGTAGAAAATTATTCAGAATTTTTCGCACGTTGAACTTTGTACGATATGAATATGCGATTTGCAAATATGATATGATATTGTGATGGGTAGTATCCTTTTTAATGTGCGTGACATGAACATTTTTAATGGAAGCCCTGCAACTAAACGTTACTTATTAATATTCACAATCTGGCTCTATTAAGCTTACACTTCATTTCATTTGTTTTTAATATATTATAGCACCACGACATAATATAATTGGAGGACGTTGACCGACAGAATTAAGAAATGTATAAATGTTTGCAAAGACTATTGCGTTAAATTTGTTTTTAAATTAATTAAGTACTTGATATTACCCCAACTGCCTTATTTTATTTGTAAAGAAATGCAGCACATCATTATTCTAACCTTTGGAAAAGAGTATTGTACCCAAAGTGAAAAAAACACATATATAAAACAGGATATATTTTTGCGATGTTTGCCAAAATTCGACAGCAGGTCACGTTTTTCTGGGTGGATTGAAATCTTTAGAATAAAACTTTGACTTTAAATCCAGAATTAAAATTAATTTGGTTGATCATTAGAACCACTTTGGATAAATATTTTTGTAGCATCTGTTTACCGAGATTCTGCTATCTCATGAAAATGTAACAAATTTGACAAATGCCCCCGAGGAAAGTAAAATGGTTTTCAAAGCACGAACCAAAACAACTTCCTTTTTTCTTTGTGTATTTCCTTGAAATAAAACTACTGCTTACAATTATTGTACTTTGACTGAATACAAATAATCAGAGAGACCTAGAAACTCAATAGTTAGACGTCAAATTGTCATATTAATTTGTAATCATTTCTTATCAATTTTGTCAAAACTATGCATCATCTATTTTAACGGTATAATTTTCCAAAAGCTAATTTCCGACACATTCAGACAAATGTTTGCTTGCATCCAATTGTTTAATCCAATTCAGATTAAAATAAATTACATTGATTGATAGCTTATCATGATTTAGATTTAGCATCTGAAATTGAAATTGATTTTAAAATTGAAACTTAAATTGAGAACAAATTTCACTTTCCAATGAGTTTCAACTTTACACCCTTGGCTTTGCTTTGTGGCTGATTTTTTGCACCTGTTCCCTTTTGGCTTGTTATCTATCTGCATGTCATGTCAAACGCATTTTTCACATACTACTACCCTGCAACACATCATTTACCTTTTAATTAGGGTGTCAAAATGTCAGAAAGTGCTGCTGGCTAGTTAGCAAATAGTTTTAATTTAAACTGGGATACATAGAGCTGCTAATTTCATTTTTTTTTACAAAGATACGTTTTACATATAATGCAAAATATTTATAGTATCAAATTGTCAATGATCACTCTGACGTTTAAATGGTTATTTGATCAGAAATGCAATTTTAAAATGGAACAGGAAATTTGAATTTTAATTAAAGTATTAATACGAATAAGCGTAATCTAATATCGTATTTTGTTTTTCCAGATTCTGTCTGATAGGCAAAGGACCACCTGGAAGAAAATCTAATCTACAAGTTTGCTGCTCGAAGGTAAGATCCATTAAAATTCTTCTCAACTTAACCTAATTACAGACTCGTTGATGTATTATTGGGAGTGTTACGTAATAATCGAAAATTAGATCGTACTTTTCGCTATTCATCTACGTTCCATTCAGATGCAAGCTTACGAAATATTTTGCACAAATCATTGCACACGAGTGAATTTTTTTCCTTGACGCATCTTCACATTTGCATTTATTAAATTGGCTCATCATCTCAATTGAATGGGGACTAGATCAAATATTTGATTAAATTAAAATTGTAGTGGAAAAATTACAATAAAATTATTCTCAATATTTTTTTAAAATGTTAACTACTGAAATGGTTACCTTAAAAGGGGTGCAAATAATGTACGTATTACGCAAGCCACGTTTAAAACAGGCTGCCGAAGATTTCAAGAGATGAAAGGGAGGCTAATTTAGTGTTTATTGTTATGTAATTAATTAGCAACTTGAATTTAACCTACATTAAATTTAAGACCAAAGCCTTTATTGAAAGGTCCGGTCAACGCTTGGCCTTCATTTTGTCATGATTTTTTAATAAATAATAATCCCCAGTGAAAAGGCTTGATAATGGGCTCAATCTTTAAAAGAAGGGAGTTAATATGAAAAAGTTACAAACGTTTGTACCCAAGCCGTGTCTTAAAAATCACGTGTTTGCTCAATACCCTTTAACAGATGAAATCTTAAATTTTATCCATATTTTCCCCGAAAATTCAAAACTTTACTTATTTTTAAAAATTATTTTGAGCCTTGAAAAATCTATGAATTTTATGAAAACTTTTTGGCACCTTAAAAAAAGATTAAATTGTTTAATAAAAGGAAGGCCCCAAACATTTGATCTTGTTCATGGCAAATATTTTCAAAATTTTCTTTTGTACTCTTAAATCCCCACTTATCATCTTTGTTGCATTCAACTTCATTGTTCTCTTTCATTGTTAACTAATTTATTGAATCAGTGTCAGTGTTACAATATGAATGGGAATTATTGGGAATAATGAAGCTAACCTTCAATTAGATGGATGATGGATGATAAGTGCAATATGTCACAAAACACAAAGGGGAAATTAATCTCCCTCCTCCTCCCCCTCTCTATTCTTCAAGTCAGATTAAATTAGATTTTGTTTTGTTTTAATTTGTTTTACACCTCTGTGTATGGGATCAATATTTTATCCATGTCAATAATGTCATGCTCAATAATATCAAATTACGCAACCCCAACATAAAAGGTTAGATTAGGATTAGGGTGTTGCTCCGTTTGGTGTCAAGTTTCACACTTTTGATTTTTTTTGCAGGATTACAAAAACGATAATCAAGATCAATTCTTATCTATTTTATGGACACCTTGTAAATTCCATTGCATGCTATTTGCAAAAAGAATTTCCGTCCGTATTAATAATAATATGCCGCTGGTTGCCACTAATTTAATTCTTTCTCGTGTAAACCACTTTAATTTTATTTTATTGCGTGGCTCATAAAGAATCATAAAAGACGTGGAGGAAAAATTGGCAAAACAGTTTATAATTCATTCAACTTTGCTTAAAAAAATTTACAGAAAAGACGCTGAAATATATAATTCAGGGCTTGAATTTTCGTCAAATGCCAATTAGTCATTTATTTTATGCTCTGTTGACTTTGGAAGAATTATTATGTCATCATAATGCTAAAACAATGGATAATAATTTAATCCAATTTATTCTGATTATGATATAAGAGGATGTCACCCAAATTTTGTTTAATTTGAACCAAGTAATTTGGGTTAATTAGATGCACAGCTAATTAAATCCATGAATTAGGTAATAACAATATTTTTAGCCAAAGCATTTTTCATTTTGAGCGTATTTTTAAAACAAATTTTTAATTAGACACGGAAAATTCAATTTCATTCATCCTTCGCTAATTAATTTATATCAAATTCTATTTCATTGAACTCTCATCAACTGCAAAATAAAATGCCTCTAGCTTTTATCTCTCTCTCTCTCTATAATATACCAGGTTTAGATATTTAAATTATTGTTATTGAATTTTAAAGCTTGTTAATTAGCATGGATAATTTTAGTGAAGCTGACAACAACCGACCTTCAACTACAAAAGTATTTTACATTCGTTAAACTTTTTGCAGAGACACTCTGTAAGATATTGTTAATAATTCTGAATGCAAAGGACTAATAGCAAATGAGAACATTTAAATAACGGGGTTGGCTTTGTAGCATGTCTCTAAGCCGTTCTTTATAAAAGGGTGGACAGAGTTCTTGATGATTTAGAATGGCTTTGGCTACCCAGACAATTTAGCAATCAGCCAAAGAAATGACTTTTTATCCCACCGACATGAGAAGGAAAAGCTTCATTAGAAGCAAACTCTAAGTAATAGTTGTCCTCCTGCAATTGCAATTTAAAGATGAAGCCGACTCATTACATTGTGCTTATGTTACTCGCAGTAGGAAACTTTTTAATGTTTAGCACCTTTGAAGAAGAGAAAAAATGCAAACATTGAATACAGAAGATGACCAACTTACTTTACAAACTTTATCTCATGACTTGACTCTTGACACTTTTAAAACTTTCAGCACAATTAGTGAGTATTTGAAATGTTGGTCAGTTGGGGTAGCTTACCGTTTACTGCTGCGAGGAGAGCCAGCTATTTGCTAAATACTTTGGCCATGAGTAACAAGAATTTAATGAGTGGCAGTTACATAGCTCCATAAACTTTTTACGATGTAAACCTTTCCCTATTTGAATCTTTCTTATCTTTAGTAGGTTAGTAATACCAACAACCAAAAATAAAATTCATGAGACTATTGAGACGTAGTACAAAATGCAAACATTGTGAATTTTGGATTGTCACCATCTAGCGAATTTGTTATTGTCCAAGCGTCGTCACCCAAACGTTTTTTTTTGTTGAGATTTTAGGAAATATTTTGTATAGCGTACAGAAACAATGGATTTTATTTTACTTGAGATTGTGCAATTTAAGAAAGCAGTCAACGACACAATGCCATGTATAAATAAATAAATTAGCTATCGATTTAAATACCAATTAGTTTAGCTTGATTTATTAAGGTTTTCCTGGAGGAGGGGGCACTGATTTTAGGTGAATTTCTGGGAATTTTGGAACATATATTTCTCCTGCGGGTGGGGCTTCATCAACAACTTTGGGAGCTTTTGGACCACCAGCAGGTCCACCCATGCTTCTTCCTTGAGGTCGAGGGGGATTTCCAGGTGGAGGTGGAACAGATTTTAGATTAATCTTGGGGAATTTGGGTACATAAACTTCTCCAGGGGGTGGAGCCTCATCCACGACTTTTGGACCTGTGGCACTACTCTCGGAAGACATCGTTCGTCCGAAACCACGTCCTGCAGGTTTGTTAGGACTGCCAGGGGGAGGGGGCACAGATTTAAGATGGATTTCGGGGAATTTTGGAACGTAAATTTCTCCAGCGGGTGGTGCAGCGTCCACTACCTTAGGGGCCTGTGGAGGACCTCCTGCCCCAGGCCCACCCATGCTTCTTCCTTGAGGTCGAGGGGGATTTCCAGGTGGGGGTGGAACAGATTTTAGATTAATCTTGGGGAATTTGGGTACGTAAATTTCTCCTGGAGGAGGGGCCTCATCCACGACTTTGGGACCTGTGGCATCACCTCCACCCCCAGCATCGTTAGACATCCCGCGACCCTTTGCTTTGGCTCGAGTAAAACCACGCCCTGAAGGTTTACTTGATCCCTCAGAAGGAGGTGGAACAGCTTTCAAATTGAGTGACGGGAATTTGGGAACATAAATTTCTCCTGCGGGTGGGGCTTCATCTACCACTTTTGGGGGTTTTGCAACCACAGCAGGTTGATGATCTGAACCACCCCCCATACTTCTTCCTTGTGGTTTTGAGGGGGGATTTCCTGGTGGGGGTGGAACAGATTTAAGATGGATTTCCGGAAATTTAGGAACATATATTTCTCCTGTTGGTGGGGCTTCATCCACAACTTTGGGTCCTTTAGGCCCCGCACTTGCAGAAGACATTCCTCGTCCAAAACCACGTCCTGAAATTTTGCTTGGTGATCCTGCCGGAGGTGGAATTGGCTTCAGATTAAGTTGAGGAAATTTGGGCACATATAATTCCCCTGGGGGTGGAGCATCATCTACAACCTTTGGTGGATTTGAAAGGGCCGCAGCTCCTCCCATACTTCTTCCTTTTGAAGCAGGAGGGTTGCCAGGTGGGGGTGGAATAGATTTCAGATGGATTTCGGGAAATTTTGGAACATAAACTTCTCCTGGAGGTGGGGCGTCGTCAACCAATTTAGGTCCTGTTCCGCCTCCACCGCCTCCTCCTGGTTTTCCAAATGACCTTCCCATTGGACGTCCACTGCCCCATCCTCCTCCCCCTCCTTGTTGTTGTGGAGGAGGTTGTGGCCCTGTTGGGGCACAGGGGACGTCAGATGGAAATCTGTATTATATAAACATTTTGAAAAGTAAACGTTTACGACGATTACTCGACTAATATATTAAGCAAAAACGTTTTGCAAATCTCAGCGTGCCCCATGTAAACACAATTATTATTAATTACCTGCACGTATGACTCCTCTCATCAAAGACCAAGAAATCTTTATCCCCACACTGTTCTGGATATGAGGCCTTGTCGCACCACATACAGTGGTCATCTCTCGCCTTCCCAACACCACACAAAATGAATCTGGTGCAATCATTTGGATGCGTATAAGATCCATCTGCTTTTCCATCACAGCTATAATAGTCTGGGAAATTTATGGGTAGCCTCTGATCCGAATAGGCTGTCACAATAATGCCGTCAAGTTAATGAATTATTTGATAAAGATTCTCGATTACCTCCCACCACAAAAATCACCAGAAGTAAAGTGACCTTCATGGTTTTGAGGGATTTTTATTCAAACCACACCCATATAGTTGGAATCCAGGTTGACGAAACCGGGCTAAGTCTAAACACCTTTGTCAATTAAATTATAAGTAGGAAGTTATTGCAATTGTTTTTAAACTTAAAGAGGGTAACGATTCAATGCAATGGATGGACATCATTTGTATTTGTCAACAATTCATTTCATTCATGTCCCATTTCGTTCAACTTGAAATATACGTGCATTGAGCATTTTTTTTCATTTATCGATTGTTTATGTCTGAAACAATTTAAATAATTTTTCAATTTGTATCCGAATCTCGAATTAATATAAGATTCAGTAATTACTACTTTATTATGTGGAATTTATGTATGTCAGTCGTGTCATGGTTTGTGCTCGGTCTCACATTTTAATTTAAATCCAAAAGATTGTGAGAGATAGGATGACCGAGTGACCAAACAAAAGAGATGCAGCAGCCAACAACAATAACCAAGATGATTTTTAATTTTTATTACATGCATTGCATTGCTTCCACTTCTCTGTTGGCATTTAAAAATGCAAGCTATTACTTTGGTTCACAAAAATAGTTACATGTGTCCTTTCTTGTGACCATTTGAATGATGACCTCCCCCAGCTCCAGGGCCTCCTTTATTTCCTCCTCCACCTCCCCCTCCTCCTCCATGATGAGGATGATTCCCATTTTTAGGACGATGACCACCCTTCTTGTGTCCTTTTTTTGTCCCTTTATGTTGTCCTTTCTTTCCACCTTTACCCTTTCCCTTTTTCCTTCGCCATTTCTTGCCTGGGGGCGCCTTCTTTCCTTTTCTTTTACCGCCCTTTCGTTTGTGACCGCCGCCCTTATTACCTCCACCTCCACCATGCTTGGGTTTAGAGCCTTTATGATCGCCCCCATTACCTTTCGGGGGTTGTGAGAATGCGCGTCCTGATTGCTTTGCACCTTTTGAAGCTGATGATGGTTCTGGTTGAGAAGGTGCATCCGTTGTTTCAGTTACCGATGATGAGGCTTCAGATGTTTCTGGGCCGTCGGTGGTGGCGTCCGAAGAATCCGAGAGGACATCAGGGAGCTCAGTTGTGTCATCTCCTGGTCCCCCAGTAGCATTTTCGTCTACAAGCTCCCAATCGTCTATGCTTTCTGGAGCGTCAGTGGAACTTTCACCGGGACCAGGCGTAGTTTCATCTGGAAGACAAGGGGAAGTTGCTTGGTCTGGGAGTACACAAGATCCATTCTCAGCTTCAAATACTTTAAACCCCAAATCATGACAAGACTGAGGGGCGTCATCGGGACAATCTGGACATGGTTGATCAGACGCGCTTCCTGAAGATGAACACTTCATGTATCGCGTGCAATCTTCTGGATGCGGGTAGTTCCCTTCTGATTTCCCAGTGCAGTCGAATTCTGTGGAAGCCACATTGTCGATGGGTGATCGGGAATTCTCAGAATGGACTCTAGAAACTGAAATAGGATATGATTATTTCATACACTCTTATTTTCCTTGTTTTTAAAAAGACTCACTTAAACTGCAGAAAAAAAACAGAGCTAGAATTATTAGCTTTTTCATTTTATACAGATTTCAGTAATTGAAGTGAACTTTTTTCAATCATTCCACACAAAATTTATTATCACATAAAATTGCATTACAAGTACGTCACAATGATATAAAACAATGAACTATACATTTCTTCAAGGATATTTCTTGAGACACATTTTACTTTGTTACACGTCTCATTTTTTGAGACACTCTACCACATTCCTGTAACGCATTTTAATTACAAATATTGAATTTATTAAAAGACATGTTCCCTCTTAAACAATATATTATATGATAAAAAAACAAGAAATTGGCCAATCTCATTTCATATCCCGTTAGCAAGAATTTTTTGGCATATCTCACCAACTAACAAGTAAATGGATCAATCATCATAGTATACTCTTTTTTTGTTTTTTCGTGATTTATTTGTTTTCAACAATACATAAATGGCACACAACAGAATCGCAATTTATTTGTTGAACCACTATTAAGAAGCCAAGCGAGTTAACTGGTGTCATGTCAAGCGGTGTGCCACATATTGTAATTTCAAATTAACTTTTAAAATCACGTAGATTTGCGTAGCCAACTTGATTAACTCTTTCCTACTTTGTGTTGATTTGATTTGACTTTATGATTTTAAAAAATAAGTAACCGAGCCGGTCTTACTTAATTTAATGTCATGTCACGTAACGTAATGTTGAAGGAAAATTATATTTTATCAGGTTTAGGGAATAATAGTTTTGATTGGGGATTTATGGATTACTAAAATTATTCTTCAATCACAATAGTATAATCTTTTTTTTTTCAAAGCATGTTTCTATAAAATAAATACCCAAGAAAAAAATCTATGTACATATCAATTTCAGCCACAAGTTTGAAATGACATAAGACATGGCTTATTAAAATTTGTGGTAGCTCTGGTCAGTGTCAGTAGTACCACAAACGGTTCTTTGACTCCTCTTCGTCAATTCATTCATAGAAATGTGCAGACAAAAAAATCATCCCAATTCTCACTAAATGGTCTAGATATTCTGGTTTTATTCTAATGTTACAATTTATGAAATATCGGTCAGTCATACAAAAACTTCACTCTCAGGATCAGAAAGATAAGTGGCTTATCTCAAATATTAAATGATCAAACTAATTCTTGTAAAGCCGGTTAAATTAGTTAATTAAATGTTTTTTTTACAAATTATTTTATTATCTCACATTAAAATTGCATTTAAATTCCACCTACTTACATTTTGTTCCCGTTAGTGTGAATAATGTCATTTACTCCTGTTTTATGAGAAAATTACTTGCACTAGTTATATAGCTTAGGTGGTCCATTTAATGCGAGATAATAAAATAAAATCTTAACCTCTCACTCTTATGGATGTCATTGTTATGTATATCTTATGCAACCGGTTAAATCATAACTGCATTTAATATATATTTAATTCATGCATGTGGAAGGATCATAATGTAATAAGAAAAATAACACTCACCTTGTAATCCTAACTTAATTATTTTATATACGAAACAAAAAAACAAAGGATCATCCGCAAATTATCTTGCTAGTAAAATTTGAAACGTAGTCCCATATTATTTAATTTATGAATGCTTCTTTGCCATTTGAATATTAAATTAAATGCTACTCACTGCAAAAGTAGAATTTAACGGGATTTGCATCTCTCTGTCATTTATTTTCATTCTTTATAAAAAATTCTTACGTTACATGCGTATAATTTACTGAATGAAACAAAATTCTTCCTTGGTGTATAAATTAATTAAAAATTTAGCACTATAGCATCTTTTTTCTTATGACTTTATGCGTAAATAATACAAATTGCTTAATTATTGTAAACTGAACAATTAACAATTTACTTTTAAGTCATATATAGTGGTCGTTAATATTAAATTCCATTTATCATTAATTGCCAATTGTTGCAATCTACTCATACATTTGTGGATGAAAATAAAAATTCGGACTGTGTGTGAAGATTTAAAGATTCCATTGTCATTGTTGAAGATGGACAGTGATTGTTGTAGTGTAATGTCATGTTTAGACATCTTCTTCTCCCGTTATCTTATTTCCAATCTCATCTAGCAAACACAATCTAAGCAACTATATAACCTACAAATTCAAATGGAATCAATACATACATATATAAACACAGCAATCCATCATTTTTTGTTGCCAGAAATGTGGGTGGTTTAATCTATGCAATTTCATTTAAATTGCTTTTCATACAATATTTATTCAAACTGGGGTCAGTTTTTAAAATTTACTTTAGTCGCAGCTCATTAACACTTTGAAAAGAAAGTTCAATTGTCCACCTCGATCTTAATTTATTTCCTGTCTGCAGCTCTTTAAATTGCAAACTAACAAATTCTATAATAGCCTCTTTCATTTCTGGTCGTTTGCGGTCTGCTTTACTTTTTATTCCATAAAATAAAATTAGTTTGGTTTTAGAAAATGAGAGTCACGAACTTTGAAAACTTATTGGATCAGTAAAAAATGCGTCCACTCCAATCAATATGAGGGAAATGGAAATTACAAAATAATTAATTGATTGACAATAGCTACTTATTTATTCCAACTATATAATTTGCAAGGTGAAAAATCTTGTCGGTGAATCGTAACTAAATATTTGAGATGCCATTTTTTTCATCCACTGCTTGCTCTCATAAAAAGTGTTTCTTATTGGTCACGATCTCTTTTGCGAATTCGATATTGCAAATATTATACGGGTCCAATAATTGCCTTGTTTTCATCACATAAAGTATCCCAATTTTATTTATTGGATGATATACTAAAAGTTATCTATTTAAAAACGAGCCGAAACTTGTTGGCAAACAAATAAATTTGCATGAAATGAAATATACGGAGTTGGTCTGATTTGACCTTTCCTGAGCTGAATTGAAAACGACTATTGAATAAATGAGCAAGTACCAATTAAAATGTCTGGGATTAATTAAAAGTGCTGCATAGTTTTAAATTTAGATTAGTTTAAATCTCAATTTCATTTGGGTGTGGTCTTGTGTACTCAAAACTATTGGGCTAATTAAATTGTCAAATTCATATGCTTTACTGTAGAAGCTCAATAAACTATTTCATATTTTAATAGCAGTGTTTAAATTTAAAGCCACAATAATAATTTTGGAATTTCATAGGATATTTTATGAACCTAAAAAATCGTGAGGAAATTGACATTCATTTGTTCAATGAGGTTGTAAAATAAAATAAATCGATTTCGATTCAATTTGATGGTCAGATAGCTGAGCAAAAGACAAAGGATAGTAAATGAGATAAATTATAAATGGAAAAGTACTATTTTAGTTGTTAAACTGCAATATTATTTCTTCAAGTAATTACTTCTTGCTCATTAAAATGGGATCATGCTCATGATTTTTGTGACTTTGATTTGGAAAAGAATTTGAGATGGCTATGAATAAATATTTTAGAGGTATTGGTATTGGGCTTATGACTAAAGAAAATATTTCAATTTCAGGTCTAAAAAAACTTCCCACGACAATCATTTAGATGAAGAGAAAGATAAGAAGGGATCCAGCGGAAATCGGATAGTGAAACATTTACCCTATAATTAGACCTAGTTCCAGAAATCTGTAAAAACTCTTTTAAAAACTGGACTGTTCCAGTTTTAGCGTCCATTCGCCGAGTTTAGTTTAAAGTTGGATGTTGAAATAAGGATTTTCGGCAAAGGTAAGAACGAAACTCTTTGAATTTGGAATAATTTTCAAAAGATTTCTTATATTTTACTCAGTTAAATTTAGTTTCTGCACGTTGCATCATTTCGTTTTTCAAATAAATGTCTATAGACAGAGTTGCTAATTTTACATCTCTCAAAATAAATGATAATTGCAAATATTTTATTTAAAATTTAAAATCAACAATAGTTTGCAGGATAACAATGGCTTATCCATCTTCTACACAAATTACATTATAAATACACAAATCTGCTTGTGAGTGATGTGACAAATGTATTTAAATTCTTGGAAGTAATTGACAATACAAACTAAATACAAAAGTAGGCAATGCAATTATATCTGTGAAAAGAGAAATTGGCAAACATCTTTGCATTGTTTGTTTACATACATACGTATTGCAATAAGTAGTTAAATTATTTGTAGATTATTAGGATTTAGCAATAATAAAAATAGAAAAGCTGGAAGTAAACATTTGTAACTAATTTTAGCCAAGAGAGGATAAAATTGTTACAACTTGATGTAAAAATGATGCACAATTTATTTTGTCTTCTCCAGCTATTCATTAATCATCGTTACATTACATTACGCAAAAATTTAAGTGTTAGGCATAATAATAATATAAAAACAAGGCACAAAAGCTGCATTTTTAAGATGACAGGAGCACAAAAGAGTCAGTGGCAGGTAAATCAAGGCCAAAATAATTTTCTTTTTGTCATTAATTATCTGGAACAAAATTTCTCAAAAAAGTTTAAGGTTTATAGCATTATCCCAGAATTTTTTCACCCAATTTAGAAAAATTCGCAAGCAATTTTTTCCACACAATTACGGTATACTACCGAATAACAGCTACACATTATTACAATCCCATTTTTTGCTTAGTCTATTGCGAATTTCCGATAAATGGGTGATTACCTTTTGCTATAACGTGAAGGAATTCTATAACTGATTGCAAAAAAAGTTACAGAAATTCCACAAAAGATTAACTCCCGTTATTAGTAGCTTTCATTTTTTATAAACCCAAACCAAATCATCATCACTTATTATTGCTTTGCTAATTGTGGGGACTAATGATGCAAAAAAAGACTAATGCAAGGTGACAAATATAGTTAACAGTTAACTTGTTGTCATTACTTTACACTTCATCACTTTTGGCATTCTATTCTATTCTCATTCTTTACAAATTATTTGGAAAGAAATTAAAAACAACTGTAGTTGTAGTTGATAATAATTATTGCCAAAAAGTAAAATCTTGTTTGAAAATTCAATATTAAAATTCTCAGTTCATTTCACGGTCATTTACAACCAGAGTAAATAAATCTAGGAAGTACTTTTTAAAAGGAGATATTTTATGAATGAATTGGCATCTTATTCTGTCCAATTCCTAATCCCACGCCACAAACAAACAAAACTTGTTCCTCATCCTTTGTGGCTTTAGGTTAGTGAAAGAAATTGGTCTCAAGTTTTAAAGTTTTAATCTCTTTTAAATTGGCAGTACCCTCTCCAGTTTTGGTCGTGGTGGGTGTAGTCTGGCCAAACTTTTGTATTATGCAACACACAAAACTTGATTGTTAATGATGATAACACTTCCTAATAAGTATTGACATTCTCACACACACGCACATTTTCAAACAAGAGTGAGATGGCTAAAAATTGGAAATGTGAAGATTTAGTATAAACTCTCAATTTCATTTCTATCTCGTTCAACTCTATTATTTATTTACACAGAGTGTTTTAAAATAAATAGGAAATTGCTTTGAAAAAATCTGTCGGTGTGGTCTGAAATTAAACTTGATGGCTTCATTAAATAAAATTATAGAGTTGCGACTAAATACAGGGTGTCTCAAAATGTATGTAAAGACTAGACAATTTTCGCCATTTAATTTTGCGGCCTAAAATGAAATTTTACACTAATGCTGGACAATCTCAGTATCAAATTTTATTCCGAGATATCTCGCGAGAGGATGAAATCCATTAAGTAAATTTTTTTGTCCTTCCTCTGGATTCTTTCTACTTGGCTGCATTTTCCTCTGCAGAGATAATTGTCACTGTCCTGTCTGTCATCATCCCGTCTTGTCCAATTTAATCGTGACTTCTCCCAAATCTAATGGAATCAACAACAAGCGAGATTGAAATGAGATTACTTAGGCTTTAAGCAGATTTTGCAACCCATTTTTTGCTTAGAATAGATGCGGAGCTTTTTGGCAAAGTTAAATTTTTTGTGCATTTTGACCTGAGAGAGTTGGACGGACTTTAATTAATCTTATATAACATCAAATGCGTATGACAAAATTTAAATTGAGTTGGACATTGTTTTGTGTAAAATTGCTATTTTATTGTTGAACAATTTGCTGCTAATAAGTTTTCACATGAAAGTTTTAATAATAATAGAAATTGGAAAAGCATTTGAATACTTATGTCTTGTGGAAATTATTACATCTTATTTAAACCGAAAATTCAAACATTTTTCAACAAGTCAATCAAATGGGATTTAAATATTTTGCATATAACTTTTTAACATTTAAATTTCCTAACTGACAGCCATTGTATTATCTCAAGTTTGGTAATTCTATCCCAAAAATCTAACCCTTTTAGCTTTATGCGTAACATTATAAGTGTATTTCTATTTTCCATCCCTTTGTTGTTTAAACTTAATACGCAACTATAAAACCATGATTCCTAAAGTAATAGCTTATATCTTGTGTAAACGGATTTACGCATTCAAAGATTTTAGAATTAAATATGAACAACACCTTTAAAAATTATGCAAATGCGATCACACCTCTTTGAGTATTTCCTAAGATTAGTTTACGTTAAATATCTCATTCTAAACGTTTAAATCAAGTAGATAAACCAAAGCTACTTTTAGTTTTAAGATACAAGCTTAATTTTGACTTAAAAATTAAAGGTGTCCTATTTTACTTTTGAAACTAACGATCCGAAACGGATTAAATGTACTTTTATTTTTACATCGTTCTTGCGTCTAGTAAAATCTTTTTAAACCCGTCAACCGTTTTCAAGATTTTAAAAATCCTTGTTCTTTTGTTTTTCATAAAAATAATCCTTTAAAACTGTATTTCAAAAATAGCATATTTTCCTTTATACTGTATTCAAAATTCAGCTTCCACTTCAATCCACTTCTTGCAAACAAATTCAGCTAACCATTAAAGAAAGGAGTAATGCACTAGAAAAATAATGATGTTATTTCTATAAATCCACAATTTACGTAATTCACGTCTTAAAATAGAGGAGTATACCATAAAGTATTATCCATCTAGTTACTTAATGTATCATCTTCATCATCTTTACTTGGTTTGTTGCAAAGAGAGGAAGCAACTCTTTTCGTTTGACTGAATTTTCATCATCTCATTGCTTAAACAATCTCAAAATGTATGGCCAATCCATTACCTAAAGTCACACCTTGCATTTAGATGAGTTGACATGCCTAAAATTAGACTTTGAAACAAATTATGTAACAAATCCATTAATCAAAACTTTTCCTTTCTTTGCAGCCACAAAGTGACCAAGCCAAATAAATGGTCACCCTCAGAAGACTCAGTCACTAACTTGTCAGCTTGTCTTAATCATGGGCAATTCAAACTCTTCCCATCCACCCCATCATCATCAATCTGGTGGCAAGCATCAACATCACCCAAATCAACATCGGTACCCAAACCCACAAGGGTACTATGAAGGGGGATGGACACCAACCCACTCCCACTCCCTGGAGCCCCCAGATCATCATCAAATGCATCGGAATCGGATGAAGCGTGGCTATTTTCCTCCAAGAGCTTATGTCGGGGTGAGTCCTCAGGGCCAATTGTTACCTCAGCCTCAGAAAGTACTTCCACAAGCAGCAGTTAATCCAAATAAATTGTTAAAAGCCACATCAAATGGTGCTATACTTCATGGAGGAGGAACAATTAGTGGTAGAAAATTATCGGAGATTGAGCTAGAAATTCAAAACAGGAAAAGGTCTACACTCTCTTGTCCTTTGAATGAAGAGATGGGATATGTAGGAAATGGAATGAGTTCAGGAAGATCAACTCCGAATTTATTGATGCCAAGAATGGGTCTTAGTGGTAAGTATTAATTTTATTTATGTAGCATCTTTTTAAAAAGATTTCTCATGAAAATATGTATATTTATGTATTATTTTCTTTCTCGACCAGGACACAATGGTCATCTTGTTCCTCCTTCAACTGGCTCTTCCAGAAGCCGAGATTATGGTTCGGAACCAGATCTACGTGAAGTAGGAGTATCCAATGAATCTCGCAAGACTAGAGAACAACTCCAAGACTTTGAGCAATATCAAGATTCTTCTTCTTGTTCTCCTCCACTCCCAAATTCTTTTACATTAATAAGTGAGTCCCCCGCAAAAAAACAGATTCGATCCCGAAAGAAAAGCAAAGCACCGCCGCCCCCAATGGTACCTTATCCACATGAACAAATCCCTCCGAACTTTGTCCCATATCAATATCAACTCCAGCAGAATCCCCAGAGACAGCTTCTACTAACTCCTATGAATGGAGCCAACACTCCGCGTTCTTCATCCGGCACACCCACCGGAGAGAAGAAATCTCGTCTTTTTAAAACAAAGGCAGAAAGCAAATCCCAAACTAGTTCCGGAATGAATTCTCCCGTGGTGAGAACATCTGGGCAAAAACCAACCGAGCTTATCAAACCTTCACAGCCAATTGGCGGAGACGAACGTGAGGGAAAGAAGCAGAACGTTAGAAATAAAAATGCTTCCCCGGCACCGTTACTTTCAAATAATAAAAATAATAAAAACGAAGCCAAGCAGAATGGAAATTCTAGAATTTCTTCTCAACAAGAAGAAAAAGACAAAAAGACATTTTATTTTGGCATGGACATGGGGACTTTTAAGCAAAAGGTTGTTGAGGATTCGTCTTCTGCTGCTTCAAAACAACTTCAGCATTTGCACGTTGAAGATTTACATAAAGAAATAAGTCGAAGGAAAATGCTTCAAAAGCTGGAATCTGAATCCAGGTCAAGTTCTAGAAATTCTGGAAATAACAACAGTTCTGGAAAGCCAAGCCCTAAAAATGCCATTAATAATAATAATAACGGAAGAATGTCAGAGTCAGACTCGGATGGCATTCATAGACGCCAAGATTCTGGAAGTTTTGATATTAACGAGAAAGCTAATAAGAAACAACAAAAGCCATCAAGAAATCAACAGCCACCACAACAACCCCAGTCATCTTCGGATCTGAGTAGTTCTGATCTTGACGTGCCTCTTGTGGTCACGAGACCCACACTGCCTCAAAAACGATTAGAGCTTCCACGCTTTTCCCCAACGGCTGCGTGGCGTGCCATAGACAGTCCTTCAAGGGGGAGCAATAATTCAAATTCAGGCCGTAGTTTTGACCTGGATTCCGCAGGCGAAGATTCTCGACGATTCCCTAGACCTTCCCCAGCCTTAATTTCCAATGAACGTTCTGGTGACTCTGGAATCTCGGCGGGGGATGCTGGAAGCCCAGCTAATGCAATACCACTTTTGGAAGAGGAAGAATATCCTCTAAAGAAAACAAGCAATAGTAAAGATCATAATAATGTTGGTGCCAATCGAATGATGAAATGTTGGACACCGGAACAAGACTTGGACGAAAGTAGTTCCGACTTTGACCATGAGCATGACCTTCCTCCACCTCCTGTAGTTCCGCCAAAACCTACAAAATCCAAGTTTAATCTATTTGAAGGAAAACGTGCATCTGCTGTTGTTTCGGACACTGATTCAAAATATTTCGGAAATTCAAACAATTCACGGCGTAAGCTTTACTCTAAACAGCAGCAATTCGTTGGACTGGACACAAACTGGTTTCTAAGTCGGAGTGAGCCAAACTCATTGAACTATATCGGACTAGTGCAAGATCAGTACAAGCCAACAAAGTCTAGCAAAACAAAGGCTGCTGGCAAAACGAAAAAGAAGAAGGAAGTAATTATAGGAAACCGAGTGAGGAAGGATGAAGTTATGGATGAATTCGAGTGTGAAGTTTTATTTGATGAAGAGGGATCATCGGATAATAATATCTCCAAAACAGAAATCGGTTATGGTCCAAGTAACATGAACTTTTTGCCAAAAAGCTCCAATAAACCCCTCCTTTCATATGAAGATCAAGAGGAAAGAATTGAAGTTAAAGAATCCGAATTATCATCAGAAGAGGAACTAATGAGGGACGACCTCTTTGACTACTTGGATCAATATGAAGAAGGAGAATTTGAAAGAGAGCAAGAAAATGACAATAAAAAATTCTCTCATAACATCATGTATCTACCCAGCTATGATGGGAGGAAGCTTTTTGGCAATAATGCAAATTCCAAAAGGAATTGGAGAAGAACGCGGAGTGTAGATCAGTTGGACGGAAACAGTGAGCCCTTGTTCCGAAGGGAACTGAAGGACAACAAGCCGACCAAAGAAATTGTTGAAGAAAGGCGACAACAGGAAGCGACAAATGGTTTCAAAAATAAACCGATAGTAGACAGGAAGTCTAGTGTGCCATCATATTTTCCATCACAGGGAGACGAAGTTGCCAAATATGGTAAGGCTTTCCTTGATTTTATTTATTCAATATTTTTTAAATCAACTTTTTTACAGACGCCGAGGAAGAAGAACGACGGCTCCAAAACAAGAAAAAGTTCAAATTCCAATCCACTCTCAGGGTTTTGGAGCGTCGAAAAATAGAACAAGCGCTGTCTCTCGAGGCCCAAGCTCAAGAGGATCAACGTCTTCGTGAAATTGAGGAAATGAAAAAAGTGGAAGAAGAGTTTCAGAAAAAGCGTCAAGCAAAAGCTGAAGCAGAAGCCAGAGCAAAAGAAGCCCAAGCTCAAGAAGAAGCAGCTTCCAGAAAAATATTTAATTTTACCCAATCTTCTTCGAATAAAAAGCAATCCCCTTCCCCAAACTCTCCAGTAGTTGTGGGTGTTACAAAATCATCAGTAACCAACATTAGAGTAAACGGTCAGGGTCACCATTACCCAAACGATATCTCTAATTCAAGAAGCTACAATTTCAACCAACGCCAAGAACCTGAGGGTGCCCCTGCATCAGTCAATTCCAATTCTTCTTCCCTCTCTACGGATTTAAGGAAAGAGCTTATCACTGCTTCTAAAAAAAGAAGTGGCAATTTACAACATCAAAATCAAACACAGGAACTTTCAGAATATAGACAGGAAACGAGGCAGTACTGCGATTATAGGAGTAGCAGGCAGCAGTCATTAAGTCCTGCAAGGTAGCAAAGATAAAAAAAAATGCTCAAGATTTATTTATACTTAGTCGACGGTTGTGGACAGTTTACAGTTTTTGCCAAATTTTATTAGATATTAGTTTTTGCCATATTTTATTAGATATTAGTTTTTGCCATATTTTATTAGATATTAGTTTTTGCAATATTGTTAAACTTGAATTTATTTTTTTAGCATTTATTATGAACAGTTACATGTTTTCCTTGTAAAATAACACAGTCCCATAAATTAGACACTTCCTTGTGTTAGGTATTTTATATTTTATGGCCATTACACACAATTAGTGACTCAAGATTAGTTTTTAGCAAGTAGGCAATTGACAATTGTCGGCATTTTAAAGAAAATTCATTAAGAATTCAACCCAAGTCCCAAGATTAAATCATTTAACAACGAATGCAATGGGCAGTGGCTGTGTCTAGAATTTGGTATGACTTGATGATTTACTTTTTACCTGAGGACAAGAGTGGAATGTGGAGAAAATAATTTATGACTCTGAAAAAATTCCTACCAACTTGTTGACATTTAGCGTGACTTTAAATTCCGTCGATTGTCACCCCCGTGGTGGCTGTGGCATAAAGTTGTTTTATCTATCACGAACCAAACAACAAAACCAGATCTTGGAGAATATTTTCGCAAAATTTTGCATAAGTTGCAAAACTGACAACTGACAAAATGGACGGACTTTTAATTGGAAGAAGGTTGGAATTATTAAAAACACTATTGGTTTTAAGACTAACAAATTAACGACTGACTGCGTATAACTAATAATATTTAATAATTTGGGGAAAATATCTGAAAGAATCGACAATTAACTAAACGTTTGAAATCTTTTTTTTTTAAATAGATTCGTCCAGAAAGCTTCAAGCACTAGCGATTTATTTCCTGTGAACATGCATTCGAGACGTCAAGCGGGCAAAGGAAGTAAAACTAGTGGGAGTGGCCGTTCATCTGCGGTCACAGTCTCCACAATTCATCCCGAAGTGGTGTGCGACATCCCCGTAAAACCTGGTCAATATATGGTCAATGGTTCAAGTATGGAAACAATTATAACATTTGGGGCACGCTGATACTGACATCAGTTTACCTTTTTTGTTAGGACCGAGTGAATCGGAGCGACCAATCTCGTCTGCGCGCAGTGGAAGCGCTTTGAATTTAAATATGCACAGTCCAAGAGCTTCCAGTCCTTCATCCGTCTTATCTAATAATTACAGAAAGGATTGGGCACATCATCATAACAGCCCCATGGTCAATTCGAGGCCAAATGGACGAGCCTCAAGCGTCATCAGTCTCCATTCAGCTCCACCAACTGCATATTCTCCCTCAGATTTCACAGGAAATCTTCGAAATAGTACAACGGACTTGAGTAGAGTCCAATCCCCCTCCAGATTTTACAGAGAGAGGTACAAATTTAAAAATGCCCAACAAAAAAGCATTATCTGACCCAGCATAAATATTTATTTAGGCCAAATGGAAACCACCTGTCCCGTCAATATTCCGCTAGTCCACCCCCTTCCACCGGGAGTCCCGTCCCGTCATCGTCTTACCAAATGGTAGATCAACTATTTTAAGAATTTTTAGCCTGGATATAACCAATTTGCTAATTGATTTGTTTAGAGTGAAAAATCCATCAGTCATAGTCCCACGAACAGAGTGGGAAGTCCGTTAAGAATGAAATCAAATACTACGGTAATCTCAATTGGACCTCAACTCCCATTTAAATACGTTGGTGCCAATGGAATCCGACGTTCCTCATCTTCTTCCGCTTCCGCAAAAAACAAACCAAACACATTCAAGAATTCAGAAGAATTGAAATTTAAGTCTTCCCCACATCAATCATTCCAACCTCAGCCTTACAGCCCAAATAAAGCCTATCGTCCTGTGGCATTCAAACCTTTGGTTAGCTAAACCTAAGTATATTTGTATACAAGTTGCCTCAATGAGACAATTAATAATAAATTATAGAGCTTGTAATATTATTTTATAGGCTACTGCATTTTACAAAACTAATCATCTAGCTAGACAATCAGTTAGCAATGGTAGAGTCTGATTTATAGAAATTATATACGTAATAAATTATCCTAAACCAGCCAAGATGAATGACTTGTTATTACATCGTTGCAAGATCCTTTCGTTTCCGGTTGATTGAGTAATTTATTTTGGTTAGCTTCTGCTCATCTCTTCGTTGTGCGATCTAAACATTTAATTCTTGCGTGAGGATACGGAAATTAATTGATCCCGTAATCAAATTGAGATCAACTAAAACTGAATTGGGAATATCGGTCAGTATTTGCCTTGGCTTTGATGCTAAAAGTTTGATCCCCTAAAAATCATTTACTTGATAAATTAACATAAAATGTTATTTACACGCATTTCTTTAATAATCCTTACACTCTTATCAATTTCAAATTGTTACAATAATACCAACCCAAAAATATCAAGAAGCTTTAAATCAAGTAATAACAAAAATCAAGGGAATATTTTATGGCGAATTTTCTCTAAAGGGAAGTCATATTTTTCCAGTACAACTCTTGCAAAAAACAGGTAACATTTTTCGATAAATAGCATTATGTTCATAAAAGAACTGTATTCAAAGTTCTAGACGAAATGATCCTGAAAATGAGCACCCCCCATTTTTCAACTCGTTCGACTTTAATTCCTTTCCTGAAGAAGGTGAGGAGCCTGAACATAGGAGCCCTCAATACGCTGCATCTGCAGAACATTACAACGAAGAGCATAGTTCTGGTTGGGGATGGACGCCCCCACATTACCATCGCCACACCCCCCACGGAAATAACTTGGAGTTGTACACTTTATTAGGTGGATTATCTTTTGCATCCTTTCTTGCCACAACGTTAATACTCTTGACAAGGAGTAACGGGACAATATTACGATCTGCTGGGGAAAATTGGAACAATTATTATTATCAGGGGACAGAGGCATTGGAACAAAGTCAAGATGTTTTAGCCAATATTCCTCAACTTGTTCACAAACTGTTGAGTCCATTTGAACACAAGGAGCCAAAGGTCATGTCCAAAGTGCCTTTAATAACCATTCATCAATAATTTATTTCAATTAATAATTTAATTCTATATATGTAATAGCACCGAGTAGTTACATTACATACACCGTTTAATAATTATTAATAATAATAATTCCTTTAGCTAGCACAACAATAAAATAAATTAAAATGAGTAATTAATATCAACAACAATAGTTTTGGATTGATTGTCACAATAGAAAAAATAAAAATGTTTTAAAAATTATACCTGAAAATAATCTTGGGTGATATTTGATTGGGCATTACTGCTTTAAAAATCAACCATTTTTAAATAAAAAAAAAGCAAGGGTACAATTAAGTGTGAGACACCCTGTACAATTAATAATTAACCATTTGGATAAATCACAACAATTAAATATGTAGTAGTTGTATAATAATAATTCTCTACTGACTCTTGCATATCATCATGATATTATCATGTTGCCTCAACCAGGTAAACGTTTTGCTTTTGCCATCTCAGCGTGCCCCATTTTTCTAATTTCAGTACAACACTATTCTAACTTACGACACATCACATTTACTTGGACATACACATTTAGATTTTAAATAACAACCTTTAAATGTTACGGACTAGTTAGCAAAGAGTAAATTCTTGATAGAGTAAATTTGCTTTCAGATTTATTTATGTAGGGTATGTAATCTCTCAATTTTACTTAAGTAGGTTTTTAAAGTTGTGATTGCTCCAAACTCTTTTGGCTCTGAGCCTGACTAGGATCTGGTCAGGATATCCTAGTCCTAGGATAAAACGGTGGCGGAAGGACCGAGCGCTTTGGGAGATAATTCTTGTTCCAGACATTAAGACTTGGTCTCCAGAACGTTCCATTTCAACCTCAACATTTCTCATCCTCTTACGCTTCCATCATGGTATCGTCATCTTCGATTACAATTCGCAGGGCGGCGTCTCGCACACCTCAACATTAATGTCTTGGAGCTGGAATGTTTAATTATTAAATTAAAAACAACAAATATTGAGTGAGACATTGTGTTTTTATTTGTCGAAACAACAGAAGTCACATATATAGTTATAGCTCTGTGTAACTTTGTTGGGCTATGACATGCAATATTTAAATATAGTGTCAGAATAGTCAAGAAATGCTTTGATTTGACAAATAAAAATGATGTATAACAATGTATAAATATGGATAACTACAACGAATTTTTAAAGATCACATTCAGGGTTGGTCGGTAAAATTGGTACTAGAAACCTGTCTTCTATTAATTCTCCGTTCGTATTTTCTGCGACCTGCTTAACGATATCTTCTAGTTGGGCCTTGATATACTCTTTATCGAATGTTTTCAAGCTCTCTCTTATACCAAATGTCCCAATGCTACCAAACTGGAGCCGAGCGTTGCATTTCAAAGCAAAAGCTAGTTTCCAGCTACATGCATAAATAGGAAAGGGTATTATGTTATCAAGGTCAGGTTCGAATCCGGCAAAGATCATTTCTACAGCGCTGCAACTTTTTTGATTTGTTCGGGAAGGTATGTCATTCTCTCTTCTTTTATATTCTTCTTTCATTCTGATCAGTAAATTTATACATGCGCGCCTGCAATTCCCTTTGCTTGTAAAACTGACTGAGACACCAGCATACTTCTTTTTACTTTCTAATTGATCAGTCTTGCTCTTCTCTGTACGAACATCTTCCTCTTCTTGATCGTCCTGACCTTGCTCCTTTTTTTTCCAGTAAAAAGCATAGATCTGATACACATCTAGGTCATTACAATGTTTAAAAATAGTTGAACACGAAACAAGATAACATTTATGCAAATTTTTACCTTTATGAATGGCAGAGTCATACTGTTGAAGAAGGGCTATTCTCGAGTCCGGTTGTTGAACGAATACACTGTCTTTTGATGACAACTGCAAGTGGCCATCTGAAACATGCACTGCAAGCTGCTTCCTATTTGGGAATGTCAAATCGCAGAGTTCACAACCAAGCCTGGTTTCGTCTGGTGTAAAACAATATTTAAACATAGTAGCACACGGAAGTATTGTGTGGTTTTGAAATAAATTGTTTGTTGGTACCTGGTACATGTACATTTACATGTTTTGTAATATAATCTTTTCTCCACGTATAATATCCACATAATTTGCATTTGTAGCAAGCGTCATACCTCTTATGATGTTCCACCATGACATGCCGGAAATGTTGGTCTTGGTTTTCAAATTTTATTGTGCAATTATCCCAGTCGCACTCGATCTTCAGAGTGTATCTTAAGGTCTTAATTTTCGCTGCATCTATCTTTGCCTCTGGTGACAGATTGTCGATATCCTCCAACTGAAGACGGGGTTCAGCTATAACATCGTTGATTGTTGGTATTTTGTTCAATCGGAAGGAGAATTTGATCTGCATGTAATGATACAATATTTACATATAGATATGGAAGATGTGGATTCATGTAAAGAAAAATACCCATTCTGCAACTCTAACTAAGTCAGTTTTAAGTTTGCAAGTTTCAAGCAGTCCTTGTATGTAATCCATAAATTCCTTGCTCCGGATCAAATCTTTTCCTTTGTTTGAGCTTTCCAGCCCGGTTGAAATCTGACAACAAAGAAACGCGGGATTTGTATAGCGATATTTAAAAATAGTATACATATAAGTGCAAAATGAATATGTACCATATCGCCCCAAATAGGCGACTGCAATTTGCTTTGCGATCTATGATAGAGAATCATCTCGACAAAGTCGTTTCGCCATTCATAGAAGTTTGCCTTCTCTTCAATTGAATTAAATCGACGTTTATTCTTTTTCCATTCTTGTTTTTCTACCTCCTGGAGTTTGAATGAAATGAAAATGAAAGTAATTGAGATATGCATTTCTATTGCAA
This sequence comes from Proisotoma minuta, assembly GCA_034698145.1. NCBI lineage: Eukaryota > Metazoa > Arthropoda > Collembola > Entomobryomorpha > Isotomidae > Proisotoma > Proisotoma minuta. The sequence continues at coordinate 41,213 of JAQIXN010000292.1, forward strand.
TGTAAATCATGTTTACCTGATTATTCAAATTGGCCTGACTTGCAGTAGCAGAACTCGATGAACTTGAAGAGATGCTATTTTTAAAAATTGATCGACTATCTTGCTCGTAAAATCTGTCGCTACCAGTTTCTTTAACTTCATGAGGCGAGTTTGGGATGGACAATTTAGCCTGGACAATTTCCTCGTCTGAGAACTTTAATAAAACAAGGAATAATTACTAACCAATACTTGCATATTCTCAATTTATAACATACGTCAGGAATGTCAATTCTCGCAGTGCGCTTTTTGTTTCTATCTGTTTGACCTTTGCCCTCATTTTCCCGCTTCTTGCGCTTATCTCCTTTCTGCAAAAATATTAAAGGTCTTTGTCAATTAAGGTCTTTAGTCTATATTTAAAAATAGCTGACCTTCTTCCATTCTGGTTCAACAAAATCCTGTAGTTTCAATGAAAAGAAAATGAAAGTATAAGATATGCATTTCTATTTAAATGTAAATCATGTTTACCTGATTATTCAAATTGGCCTGACTTGCAGCAGCAGAACTCGATGAACTTGAAGAGATGCTATTTTTAAAAATCGGTCGCACAACTGGCTCGTCAAATTCGTCGCTGTCAGTTTCTTCAATCTGCGGAGGTGAATGGGAAATGTCAAATTTCACCGGACGGACATCTTCATCCGAGTACTTTAATAAAATAAGGAATAATTAGCAACACTTTAAACGGTTGGTCTCTTTTTGTTTCATACATCATCAATTACGATTCGCGCAGTGCGCTTATTTTTGCCGGATGTTTGACCTTTGCCCTCATGTTTCCGCTTCTCTCGCTTTAGTGCTTTATGCTGAAATATTAAAGGTCACTGTCAATTAATGTCTGAGGTCTCTAATCTATATTTAAAAATAGCTAACCTTAAAATTCTCCTTGTCGTTTGACGAACGTTCGTCGTGCGATTTTTTAAGTTTCTTAATTTTCTCTCTATTTTCCTCTTTGTCATCTTCTTGGTCATAGGTCACGGGGACAGTGTGTCGTTTGCCTTTCCCCATTCTTAACTTACTAATTTAACTAACTACTTTAACTAATCTATTGATAATTAATTAAAGATAAAAATCGCATGACTAATAGCTAACCCTTTCACTGTAAGACTCACTTTAAGTGTGATGAGTCAGGATTCAACATGGCCGACAAACAACAAACAACCTAACAAGTGAAAATTCTTTAAAATATTTTAATATCGTCATTCGTCAATTTAAAATTAATGCTGATTGGAGCATTATCAAGGTAAGACATTTATTTATCTCGTGATATTTCCCATAAAAATCTTTCATATTAATTTATCATCAATTAATGCATTTTGTATATTTATAACTGCAATTGGAATCCGTGTTGAATTTAACCTTCCATTTTAAACGGTGTCTAATCTATTTTTAAATATAGTTAGACACACAGTTTCAGTGACAACAATCAAAAGCAGAGTCCATGAGAATAAATCCCAGTTTTCAATTATTATATTATTTTCCTCTTCAATTTTCAGATTCGATAAACTATACAAAACGTCAAAGTCAATTAAACAAAATATCATCATCCTTGTTTGGCGATTTCTGGGTGTCATCCTCCTGTCCGTGTCCTCATTTGTGTGCAAAAAAAAAGGTAAGATATTGTTATTTCATTGTATTTTTATAAGCCTCTCATTATAACATTTGTGGCTCATCATTTTTAGGCATATCATTATTGTGAGAAGGATAGCTTGTTATACATATCTAATTAATTTTTCAATTGCAGTCAACTTTCTCCCTTCATTTCCATCAAACACTTGACGAGTGCAAATCTATTTTTAAATATAGTTCTGCTCCTACTAATTTCCTGGACGACTGAGTGAAGGTAAGCAATAAATTCGGAAATTGACAAAATGAATTTGTAAAACAACCAGCCTTTAATTAATCTCACAAACATTTCATTTTTTAGTTCAAGGCGTGGATCATGGCGAATGCAATCCATATGGGGGTGCCTGGAGTTGTCAATCCGGGTAAGTTTTATCTAATTAACACAATTTCCATCATTCCAAACGACCTTTCTTTTCATTTTATTTTTCTTAGGCGGAGGAATTGGTCAACCATTGGGAGCAGGTAATCTATTTTTAAATATTGCATACCATGTATTAAAACTGTTATTCATTATTTTTTGACTTTTTTAGTAGAGACAGAAGAAGAATTGGAAGCTCGCATTGAAGCCGAGTTAAGAGTGGCATTGACCAATTATGGTCATTGTGTAGTTGTTGGCCAGACCGGAAGTGGAAAGAGCACAAAGGTACCAAGAGCTTTGGAGAAACTTTTTCGGCCATGTGGAAAACGAATCTTGGTTGTGGTGCCTCGTCGAGTCATTGCCGTTAATTTGGCAGCCTATATTTCTAGCCAAGTTGGAATCCCATTGTGGGCTGCTTTTCGAGTCGGGCGCACAAAGGGAAATTCTGAAGATTTTAGGGAAAAAATAGGAAGGACCCATTTTTCTAAGAATGTTTTTGCATAACATGACTCCCCATTATCAAAAAAGGGTTATCTAAAAAAATTGGGGGGCCACACCCCCCAGGGGGGGTTTTAGTTTTCTGGGGGGTTTGGGGGGTTCCGAAATTTTTAATCGATAAATTGGCTCAAAACAACGAACCTGTAAAATTTTGGGTCAAATCGCCCCAGAAATGACCGAGTTATGACCGTTTGAAGTTTCCAAAATGGCCCATTTTAGCCAAAATTCGACATTTTTGAAATTGATTTTCTCCGAGAGTTGGATCGATCCCGCTCTAATTTCTTGTCCCCATGTTAGATCCGACCATAGTCTACATACACCATAAAAAACTAAGTGGTATATTTCCAATGTTAAGAGAAAATAAATATTAAATTTAGGTTATTTTTCGATTTAAGCCATATTTTTCCAAGTTTCGTTTTGAGTATGGATTTTAAGATTCTGCCTAGGTTTTTGCAGTTCTGACCAAAAAAGTTTATAAGAGGTTAATAATCAAAGTAACTCTGTAATTTTGGCTCAAAATACAAATAAAATGAGCTATGTTCAATTAAAGTTTCAAAAATACCTGATTTTCGCCAAAATTCCACATTTTCGAAATTTATTTTCTCCAAAAGTTGGATCGATCCCACTCTAATTTTTAGTCCTCATGTTAGACCTGACAATAGTCTACATGTACCATAAAAAACTAAGTGATATGTTTCCAATGTTTGGAGAAATCCTTAGCCAATTTTTTAACAATACAGTGATTTCGCTACGTTTCAACACGGGCAAACCCAAACGTGGTCAAAATGGGTCAATTTCTACAGAAAATGTAGTATGGGTCCCAAATCCCACAAAAATGAAAAAAAAATAAATTATCCCTGCCACATAAATGTGGTTTACAGTGGGGGCGTTTCTTTATCAAACTTTAATTTTTCACTTTTATTTTATTTTTTTTCTTGGTGGGTTTTGAATATTTTAAGCTGAAAATTGGCACCCTGATTCCTCAGAATGTATTAATGAATGGTGATTTTTAGATTTTGAAAAAATGGCCGCGTTGACCAGAAAACGGTTCTCTCGCCAAATGGGTTTCGCATTTGTCAAAATCCAAAACTCACAATTTTGTTTTATATCTCAAATCTTCCCACGACCTCGTAGACCCCACAAAATATACAAATTCTTTTCATATGATGTAGGACTTTTTATTCTGAACATTTTTTAAATTATCCTCAAACCGAAATTTGAGCGGCGTGACTTTCTTTTAAGGCCTGGAAGGTCATACATAAAATCTCACATTACCCCATCAAATGAAACACCATGAGAAAGGTATTAACGAGTAGAAAAGGAATATGTATATTTTGTGGGGTCTAAGAGGTTTTGAGAAATAAAACAAGATAGTGAGTTTTGGATTTTGACAAATGCGAAAACCCATTTGTCGAAAGGACCGTTTTCAGGTCAACGCGGCCATTTTTTCAAAATCTAAAAATCACCATTCATTAATACATTCTGAGGAATCAGGGTGGCAAATTACACGCGGCGCAAATTTCACGCGGCGCTGTAGCGAGCGCGCTTCATGGCCCGCGACCCCCGCCCATCAATAGCATAGATGTGATAACGATGGAAAGGGATTTGAAAAATGAGTTACGTTCAAATGACTTCAAATGAGTTGACGTCGCAAAATGCCAAAAACTTAAATACAGATGTTTGATTGGGAACATGAGTTTATCATAAAAATGTCGATTGGTCCTTAAATTTATTTCACAGCTTCATTACATCCCTGCTTTTTATGATTGAAGATGATTTATTAATTCTGTAAAACAATTTCATAGATTTGGAAACGGATGACGGAAATATTTTGTGAGGAGTGAGCATTGTACTCGTTTCACTGTTACTTTTATCCACGTGGACAAGGAATAATGAATTGAATGGAAATCGATTGGAATTAATTGCCTTTTGTCTCCTCAATTTTTTGTATACCAATTCAATTCACTGCTGCACAAAATCAATTTGCTGTAGTTCAACTGCTTAAAATACTTTTTCAAAAGCTTAAACAATTTATAATCCATGCATAAGTCAGCTACAAATAAAATTTAAAGATGGCAAAATATTTTGCAACAAACAAGAGAATATATTTATTTATAACGGATAAAATTCTTCTAATCTAATCCGCCTGATGTTTTATCACAGAATATAAAATTAAAAAAAAAATTTAGAATAAAAAGCAATTAATGAAACAAATTAGACCATCATCAAATTTTTAATGCTGAGAAATACAATGCCATGTAATTTCCGAGCTTGTTTTCAAATGACACGCAAAATCCATCAAAGCATTTTGCCAGAAAAGGTTTCAGATAATTGCAGAAAATACTTGAACTAGGGTGGCAAATGGCAAAAAAAATATATTTCGGAGAATAATGATGAAACCATTTAATTTCAATGATGAATTGAATAGTAATTAATTTTTATTAAATATTTAAAATGTGGGTACTTAATTATTTTTAAATCTACACAAATCACAAACAGTATTTATTGTATGGTCATCAATCAAATAGCTACTCTCAATCTTTGTTGAAAAGTGAAAGATGAGATTAATAATCTGCAGATGAAATAAATTGTGAGTGGGACAAGTTTCATGGAACATTGTTCAACAAAATAACTGGGATAATTGTGGAAAATTGCTTTGGCCTGCTTTCGTAAAACAGGGAATTGAACAGATAATCAATTATCTACTTGAATTCAATTGTAATCAAGTGATGGCTAAATTACTTAAATCCTCGCCACGTTGTTTTCTGATATAGTTTACATTTACATGCATATTTATTTTAGAAATTTCAGATTTTAAAGTTAAAAGTATTTATTGGTCATCACTAAAGAACTTTTCCTTTAGAACTTTGGCCACCACTCCACAGTGCGAAGATTGGCCAAAATTTTTGAAAAAATTATCTGAGTGTGTTTTTTGATAAAGTTTTTGTGTATTATTAAACCCTATGGTAAATAAAATCTAATATAAGGTAAAATAAGGTAAATTTTAATTTTTGAGCGACCACACCCCCTTGGGGGGGTTAAAATTTTTTAGTCGATTTTGAACTTTCTGAGATATAGAAAATGTTTAATGGGCTTTTATAAGCTATTCCTGAAAATATGAATCAAATCG
>JAQIXN010000293.1:0-46626 GCA_034698145.1 Proisotoma minuta
TACCTGTCTACTAACCTGCAAATTATTAGCTCTCTACTTGAAACCCTTCCTGAGATAAAAAATCATAAGTACAAAAATATTTGATAATTGAGTGAAAACTTCATCGGGCTCTACTAGTGGCAGGGGTCAACTTTTTCCCAAAACCAAATACAGTATTTGGACTAGCACTTCAAGCCCTTTAATTTAAAATCATAAAAAGTCGTGGCCCAAAATGAACCCAAAGGTTGCGTTGTCCTTCAATCCGAATGTTTGTCTCCAAATTGCAATTGCTTCGTTGACATTGGCTGATTGAATTTTTTTTGTTGTGTCCGAGAAAAAGAGAAAAAAACTTATGCTTTCATATAATATTTTAAAACTGGGTCAAAATCACTGAAAATTTATCATCCATGAAAATTAGTTTCAGGTGATGGAATGTTTACAAACTTGTTAATTTCCATTCTTCTTTACAAGTTTAATTACTTTGGCCTACTTGGATTATTAATCGGGTTGTTGATGACTATTGCAAATTTTGAAGTTAGGTATCTCATTTCAAATTCCTCTCCAAAACCAAATACTCGAAGGAGTCGTAATAAGATGAAGTTGAATTTTATGACTTATGGTCTAATTGTGAGGAAGAGTTGTGATCGGCATTAATTAGCCCAGCATTGGAGAAAGTTTTGATGAATTGACTGCTACAAAATTAGCTACAATTTCATGAAATATGAAAAGGTGGATTTTAATTAAGGGACATGAAAGAAGTGTAAACGATAATTGCCTCTTACACCGTAATTTATCACTGGAGAAATTTAATAAGACCCTGTCCATATTTTGTATCCCCTTCTCTCCCATTGATAATATTCCAATTTGCTTTCACAGCACAAAACTTTCCAATATTCATATTCAGCCGTTGCGTGTGTAAGATTCTGTCAAGTTGCGTTTTCTTTGATGAGTTTTCACCCCTCCAAAAAATAAATTCTTTGACCAAATATTTTTTACTCTTCTTAAAAAAAATATGCTGTAATTATTATTATCTGCGAAAGCTTGGTCGCAGATTGCAAATTGAATGATAATGCACAATTATGAGGATGAGCCATCTTAAAAAACTTTTAGCCACTTTTAGGTTAAAAGCTCTTCTTGTCATTTTCCTTTAGCATTTTCCCCTTCTCAATCTCATCACATAATATTCGATCAAGATTCCTTCTGCCACTTACTGAGGTGAAATCATAAATGACTCGTGTCTCAAAATGAAAAATCTGGGCAAAGCAATTTCATTTCCCCTTTTGATGATCCACATAACTTTGAGGCATTATAAATAAATCTGTTCCATAAACTTCCAATCTCCTCCGTCCTTATACACACTTTCCTTAAAATATCATCTCGAGACTCATTTTAATTTGGGCCTATACTTAAAGATTATTTGAGTGATCCAATTTACAGTAATGTGTTTATGGTACTTTTTATGGATTATGATCCAAAAGCTATTGTTCTTTTTCCCCTTTCTTCATACATATAATCTGTTGGGAGTTGGGAGAAAGTAATATCTGTTGCTGGTGCATATTGCAATAAACTAACCTCAATTTGTCGCTTTAAGAGCTAAAACACATGGGTCTAATGCCAAAGGACGCTTCTTGTTGTTTTCAGAAGGGACGCAACTCATGTGGATTCTGACATTTGTCATTGGTGGCGTCGTCCTCATTGTCGCTGTCACAATGATTACTCTTCTTTGTCAACGCAAAACCATCAAACCCGATTGTAAGTCATCTTATATTATGTATAAAAAATTGTAAAAATTGAATGATTTTAAAGCAACTTTTTTCTTTGTGGCAGTGATGGAAATTGACGGAGTTGAAAAGGCAACAAAGCAGTCTGACCATTCTTCAAACGACTCTGATTTAAAGGTTGAGATCCGAACGGCATCTTCCCTCTCAAATATTCCAGAGCACGATTCGGAACATTGGGATGAGGGATCAGAAGCCCTTAAAAATGACTCCATTTACAGATATTCCGACTACATTGATCCCGTGTTCCCTCCTAAACATGTAAGTAGCTGCTGCATACATAATTTAAAATGATAAGTTTGAGTAAATATTAAGGTCGGTTGGGCTAGAAATTTCTATGAGATCAAAGCCATCTGCACCTTTTCCTGAAAATATCCGATTTTCATTTCATTTCACGCCCCACTCTCTTTCCCTCTCCTCATTACCAACGCGTGGCTTGGCTGCTTACATTTTACCATCTTCTTACGTAATGGGATGATATGATGATGTGCCATCTGAAATAATGTAAATTTACATACAGACGCTACCTCTCATCATTATCTCAGACAAATTGCATTGAAGCTTCAAATAATTCCTAATATAAATCTCTGAAAACATCTTGTGGTTCTCATGTTTAGTTATTAGATGATTTGAAATTCATAAGATTTGACAAAATTCTTTTTCCATATTTTCCCAGGATGGTCACAACAACAATGGTTATGTACCGTATGTGGACTACTCTCGAGACTATAACCCCCCACACACAAGGAACTCTGTTTACAACACGATCCAACCCCACATGACTCTTGCAAATGGTCACGGAGCTATGGGTCACGTTACAAGTCCGCAGCAGCAGCAATATGCCCTTAATAATGTAGATCCTCGATATTCTGCTACTTATGGGAACCCATATCTCAGAACATCCAACTCTTCCTTGCCACCCCCACATCATGGAGGACAGCAATCCCCAAATTCTCATCCCCTCGCCTCCTTCACCCACAACAATCACTTAAACCACCACCACTCCCACCATCTCCTCAACAATCATCTGCCCCACATCCCAACGACTTCCACTTCGGGGGCCGCGGGTGGACCACCGCCACCGCCATTTAGCTCCAATTCTGCAATTTCGCATGCAAACAATTCCCTAAATGGAGGAATTTCCCCTCACTCTCATCCTAACAATCCACTAAATAATGCTACAAATCCTTATGGGATGAGGAATGGTCATCCTGCGTCTTCTAGGGGTTCTTCTACGCCATCTCCTCAATATATTGTTCCTCCGCAGTCGCAGCTCAAGCCAGGAACTTTGGCCACTCATGTTTAGAAGAAGAAAAATTAGCTAATTAATTAGAATTATACTAAAAGAACAGTTTGGAAAAAAGAAGTCAGCATATCTTTTATTCAGACTATGAAAATGATGCGATGATCATTTTTAAAAACCGAATCGTTTTTGACTTTATACCTTGAGAAACTATCTTTCCTATTTATTTTAAACTTTAAAATTTAAAGTAGTAGTTTAAAAATGCGCATTTCATATCACATTTTGCTACTGATTTATCATTAAACTATGAAACTTTAAAACCTATAAAATATTTTAATACTCTAAGATATAGAGTTTTAAAAAAACATTTTTGGCTTGAAATATTCATGCGTTTTATAATTTGCTGTGTAAATAGCAAACGTATGTATTTATGATAGTTTTAGTGTATAATATTAGTATGGTAAAATAGTATCAAATTAGTGCAATACGTAGTCATTTTTATAATAAAAGTGTGAAATATTTAAATGTACTAGGATAAAGAGTACATAAGTGTTCAATAGAGTTACGTAATCCCATGCCAAATAGGTATTATTGTTATTTTCATAAGTCATTATTTTACAATTTGTTAGAAGAAAATTATTTATTATTCTATGAAAATGCAAAAATTTTCAATGCACAACTTCAATGCAAATTGTAAATTATCTAATGCAATTTAAGTATTAATGACTTATTTTGGTTTTGTATACGATAATTATATGCCTTCATTTCCCATATATATATATATAATAGTTAACTATTTCGTCTTTTGCTGCTTTTGACTCTATTCTAAAAAGCTAATATCAAAATTTCAAGCCAAAGTTTATCTGTAAAAAATGAAAAATAGCATGATAGAATCTATTTCCATAAAAAATAACAGAAAACGCATGAAAAATAATATTCTGAGGTGTACGTGCTTAACGAAAAAAGTGTTTTAAGTTGTTTATATTTAAAACTATTAATGTGTGCTCTGATCTGTAATTAATTATGTAGAGGATATAAATTTATCAAGGTAATTAATAATTGTAAGTGGATGGAGTGCTGTGTGACAAATTTATACTATAAACGTTATAATGTATCATGAAATTTTATGATATAAAAATAATGAAAATTTAAATTTGCTGTGGCGTGGTTTTGTGTGGTTTTTTTTAATTTACTAACATTTGTGCTAATCATGAATTTAAAAAAAATCATTATGCATCCCAGGATTCAGAAGTTCCTTCGGCCTTTTCCAAACTTTAACTAATTAATAGTTTAATTTTTTTAGAAATACATATTTTTTAGTTGCTGCATTGCATGCAAGAATTGCAAAATGACAATCAAACATTCATGGCTTTTGAGTTCCTTTACAGAATGAATTCCTACAAAAAACAAACCAAAAAGTTTCCTAACTAAAGTTTCTGGTAGCTTTATAAAGAAAAAGAGCAGATTAGTTAATTCGGCTTTGCAACGTTTTATTGTACACAGTTCATAAATTTTTAAGAAAATTTGCACAATTTCAACAGTAGACTTTGTAGTTCATTGGTTTCAATAGTTTAACGTCACGGAAAATACAGTTACCAAAAATATCTAGTGCGAGAGTAGATGTATAAAATCATAAAACAGTAATATATTATTAGTTATATTAAAAGTAGTTTTCGTAAAATTGACAATAAATTAAATGCTCTCCAGGAGCAAGTAAAATATGCATTGATTTTTAAAGTTAATAGCTATTATAAGGATTGACGTGAAGGAGTTCAGTTTAGTATTAGTTAATTTAATCGTCTTCATCTAGTGGTTGTTGTTGATGTTGATCGTCACTTGTTGGTGAAAGTACTGGTGAAAGTACAGGATCAGAAAAATTAATTCCGTCTTTGCTGCAACGTTTTTCGCAATATTGTTTGAGTTTCAATCCAGCTCTGGGAAAAAAGAAAGAACAATTTTAAATACATACATAATAAGTTATTAATAACCAATGGGTTTGCTTATTAAATAAAAAAAGAAATCTTACTGATGAATTTCAGAGTCAACGACGTTGTAGAGAAAACAATTTGAAAATATGAGAGAAAGGTCAGAAATAAATTCCTCATTACAGCTATACACCATAGAGTTGAGTTTGTATTTAATTGTTCCTAAATCCATTGGGTTCTTAACGATATCGTAATAATCGGGAGCCTGCAGAAACAAATAAATTTAAAACGATTAGTTTAATTTTGTAAAAATTGAAAGAAAGAAGGAAGCCAAAGAAAGAGTAGTGAGAGTAACCTCAGTTCTCGTCACCGGCTTCAAGAAAGGCCAAGAGTCGGTTTGCTTCATAACATCCTTGATGAGCTTATCCAGCAGAACGTTATCCAACTCACCATTCTCTATTCTGAGTTGGTTCTTAGTTCTTTGAAACCTCGTTCTTTTTGGAACATCGGCTCCCAAATCATCATGGTCATCACGCGACCGTTTACCAGAATAGTAATTAGAATCATTGGAGTTCTCACTTGTTTCGTTTTCCTTTGAATCACTTCGTAGTCTTTTTGCCGCCTGGGAGATCTTCATCGCAGCATCGGATGCACATTTTCTTTTACCATGTCGTCCCACTTCTTCTTCCTCTTTTTCAGAGTCGGATTTTTCATCGTCATCTTCTTCATCATCACTGTAAACTATTCGACGAGTTTTACTACTTTCGGGACTTGGCTTTTTGGCTGTGCGGTGGAATTTTACTTTAACTACTTGTTCTTCATTTTCGCTGTCTGCGTTATCTTGTTCAGATTCTACAAAAAAAAAAATAGACTCAGTTAAATTTTTAAACAAAAAAGGTTGTATTATTAATTATTGTTAATTGTACCTTCCTCTTCCCTTTCTTCTGATTCCTCCTCTTCACTTTCCTCATACTTTAACTTTCTTTTCACTGGTCGTTTCTTTTGTGGGGCTTTTGTCTTGCGAGACTTTTTCTTGGGATTTGTGCATTCTGGACAGTACCAAGTCCCTCGAGGAACACGAGTTTTAGGAGGATCAAGGCAGAGGAGATGGTAAACAAGAGGACAGCTATCACAGCATATAACTTCTCCCCCAACATCGCACACATGACAAACTTCATCAGTGTTATCTTCTTCTTCTGAAAGTCTTCTTTTGCTTTGGGATCCCCGTTGGACTTCACCATCACTGTCACCATAACTCTCCTCGTCGCTTTCGAGTTCATCCATAATATCTTTATCAGTCATACGTTTCTTGCTAGGAGTGGGTAAAGGTTCGTCAGGTAAACAGTCTTTGCAAAACCAATCACCTTTTGGAAGGGTCTGTTAACAAATCAATAATTAGAATAATTGTTTGTCCATTTCAAAAAAGAATTATTTTCACCTCTAACATGGGCTTCAAACAATAAATATGATGTCCCTTATTACAAGAATCACAAAGTAGCATTTTTTCGGGATCTCCCTTCCTTCTACAAACTCGACATCGAGCGTTTAATACTGATTTTGACCACTCGACACTGCTCTCCAAGGTGTAAAAGTGGACAAATAGTTGAGATAGACTTGTGGACTTCATTTCGGCAATTTGCCACCGGTCTAAGGGAGTGTTTGTATTGTTCCACGCTGTTTTCCAAGCAGCCTCGTGAGACTCGTGTTTCTTTTTCTTCTTATCTTCGTCAGGTCGTTCTGAAATTTATTAAACACGTTTTAAAAAATACGTATACTACAAGTTATTAATAAGATAAACCTACCAACAAGAGGACGTTTCATAAATTTTAGCTCAATTGCTTGTTGGAGCTGTAAAATTGCACATGTCAAACCTTTCACAGCTTTTTCGGAACGGAGTTTTTCAGCTTCAGAATCTTGGTCTTGGTAAACAAAGTTAAATTAAAATTTGCCAATTTAATTTTTTTTTACAACATTCAATTACAACCAACCTTCACAAATCATCACTCCTGGAGCATTATTGTCGTCAACTTTTAATATTTTAGAACCACCCCAGCACAATTCTTCTGTACCAGCAGCATAATTTGAGTCTTCGATTGCGGTTCTCCAATCTAAACGATCTTTGACCTGTTTAAAAAAAATTGAAAACGAATTTTAGCGAATCCGAGTAACTTGCTCATCATTAAATCATACTTTGAGAGATCCTAGACCACCATGAAATATTTTCTCTTCAAATTCAAGTATAAGATCACGCAAATGCAACTCCATTATCCGAGAAATTGAAATATTGGGCGGAAATCCAAGATTAGGATCGGTTTGGTTTTTTGATGTATTACCACGATTAGAACGACGTTCTGGAGCACTAGATATGCTTTCGGGATACTCCTTGTCATTATTTAGCTTGGTCACGGGGCATTTTTTGACAAGTCCTTTTAGAGTATCTTTTGCATCTTCAAGATTTTGTTTCAAGTCCTTCTCTCGCAGCCCACGTGATGATAATCCAGCAATTAGTTGATCAATGTGTTCTGGTTCCCAAAAAAATGACCATTTTGGATTATTTTCTTTTTTTAGAGGACAATGGACAGGACAATTATCCATATCTCCTGTACATAAACCAAATACTGTTGGACGAGAGAGCTCCTTTTGTTGTGGGGTACTTAGAATTGATTTCTTTTTCGATATTTTCTTTGGGGAATTTATTGTTGAATTTTCCTTATCACTTCCTTCTTTATCAACTTTTTTCAATTTTGCCATGTTTTCCCTTATGAAATTCATGTCTTCTAAATCAACTTCTCCAAGTTGTGGGGTTGGTTTAGATAAACATGGTCCAATAAGTTCATCGTCGTTTTCCACAAAAAGACCAGCTACAGTGGGGAAAACCCAGTAGCGTCTAAACGCTCTATCACGACCCAGTGGATGTGCTCCCAGCTTTCTCTCGTGTTTGTTTATCTGATCCATCAATTCTGCTTCTTGGTATGCAAATTCTTGTTTTCGTCGAGCAATTTCCTTGTCCTTTTTGGCGAGTTGGGCTTCAATTTGTTCATCAGTTAACTGGGGTTTATTAGATGGAGGAGGAGGCAGATTTTTAACAAGTTTTTTGTCCTTGCTTGAACTTGAAGCTTGACCGTCATCTCCTTCCGCTTTTATCTGCTCAGCAACCGCTTTGAAGAGTGCATTGATATCTGGAATTGCTCGATCAGCTTTCAACTTGTGTCTCCACAAAGAATCTTCAGTTTCTTTTTTCTTTTCACCAGCAACCAATGCCCTGTAGTTTATTCTCGCTTGTCGAAACAACTCGAAACTTTCATCCATTATATCTTTTGCGGCATCATATGAAATGATTTGATGAATTAGGCATTGTATCACTTTAAACTTTTGATTCATGTTGAGGTCAAACACAGTGCCTCTTTTCAGTGTCTCAAAAATTTGAGGCTCCTCTATTTTCAAGTGGAGTCCGGGATCATCATTTTCAATCACACTGCCTCTACTTTGTTGAGATTGCTTTGCACCCGAGGCGAGTAAATGGAGTCGGAGTACTTCAGAGACTGAGGAATAGTCAACTACAAGTTTGTAAAGTGGGGTGTTTTGATACATGTGAGACCACGCAGCAGCAGATGTTGCTCTTTGGATTGCTTCGTTAACGCTAACATCATTGCTCACTCCATTTACCTCCAACCCTGAAAAGAGAAGAAGTAAAGTAACTTAATTATTCTGAGCCTAAATGGGGTGTTTTATTTATCAAGTTGCGAAACAACTTAATGCACGAGTCGTATGTCTGTCCCACGATAACTTCCGAGACGGGCTAAATTTTTTGCATTCTGATACTCAAATAATATGTGAACTAAGGCAAGTTCGAAAATAGGCGCAATCGGCCGCGCGGATCATTGTCAACGACCACCACGCAACAGGAGTGACAAAATAGGATGTGGTATCGTTGGAAAAGTCTTTTAAAAAGACGCTCAACGGTACCAAATTCGAATATCAAGCGTTGACAACTTGACCTAAACGATCAAAAACGGTCGCAAAGTGCCAAAAACATAGAATAAAATTTGAAGGGGGACACGAATTTAACATCCAACTTAAAACTGTTTCACAACTTTTTTACAGTCTTGCGGGCGATTATTTAATAGATAATTTAATAGATAATTTACCGATTCTACCACCACTTCCAGCTTCTTCTTTGGCAAACTCGGCTTGTTCTCCTTCTTGAAGCCTGAATACTGCTCGTAACAATAATTGTAAAATGTCACTCAGAGGGCCAGCAATTTCATTCTTTGTCAAAGCCCTTTCCAGGATGTCCACCGTCACGCCACTTGAGAAACAATCCCTCACCTTAAGAAATGTGGAATAGGAACTCATAAATTCCATTATCATCATAAAGTCTCCAAATTGATTGTTGGGGATTTTAAATGCCACTGGATCAGGGGTCGGCAAATCCTGTAGAACAATGAAAATTAGCTAGAAACACTAAATAATTATGTGTAGTTTATTTCGATTAATTTCTTTCGCGTGATTCTCAGAGGTAGTGACGAATGTTTGAGACTTGAATATCATGATTTTTCAAACAAACAGTATCCATCATTGATATTTTCATCAAATAACTATTCTAAAAAGAATGTAGGTACACTTACTTTAAGATCTTCAACTTCCAAATCCTCCTTTGGTTTAAACCACAACTTTTTGAAGTCTGCAACCATTTTCCGTTGCGCTTTCACCTTTTCCCTTTCCGAAGCCTTTCTCTCAAGTTCAAGCTGTTTCAGCTCGGCAGGAGTTAGTTTCTTTTCCATTCTAAAATATATAGCAAATAGTTTTTATAACAAATCCACTTCCAATCTGATAATTTAATTTTATCCAAAGTTGCATAAACGTCCCCCGGGGAACATGGCTTTATTAAACTCACTTCTTTTTTGGTTCGCTTTTGCTTGGAGATTTCTTTCCAGTTGTGGAAGAAGGAGTTTTGGATTTTGGACTGGTGTTGGCAACTGAAGTTCTGGGTTTGGAGACTGAATGTTTTGAATTGACACTTGCTCTTGTAGTTGCCAATGATGTCTCAAAAATAGGTGGTCTTCCAATAAAAACATCACTGAATTTGACCTTATTTAGACAATGTGCACTAATGACACCCTCCTGGAATGTATAATTTCATTGTTAATAATAAGATTGCAACAAAAATTAAATAATTTTGAACTAATAATTTTAATTAGTCGAACGAAATTACCTTCAAAACAAATTTTCGCTTGTTTTCATCATAATCCATTGCTAGTTTGAAGAGAAACTTGCATTTATCCCTTGTTAACGCCGCCTTTTCTCTCTTCACGTCGAGAGCTTCTAAAATATAATGCTCCTTTATATTCGGTTCATCTGGATCAACCTCTTCAACTTCATAACGAAACAAGTCTGGAGATGGGCCCCAAGTGTCGTCCTTTAAGTAGTCATTCTTTTCGGCCTCTCCTTTTGCGACGAGTTCATTTTTATATGCCTCAATTTCTTCTTCAGTTGGTTCAATCACATTCAACACTTTTGATGGGCACCTGTGAAAATTGCATAAAATAAAATTACTGTTCATCACGAATAAGAAAATAATGCATTTTTATTACCAAAGATTTCCAATTACTGCTAATACTTCTTCTCCTTTAAAATATCTATCTCTTGCATATGCTAAAACGTCATCAACGATGTCAGGTAACTTGGCTCTGTTTGTCAACGTCGCAACGTGCAACAACGCTCTCTTTAGCTGTCGATAGAAAATGATTAAAGATTATTCCTTTGAAATATGACAAAACTTACTGTTTTTGGAAATCCTTTGAGCAACTTTTTAGCTGCCTTTTCACTATCAAGTGCCTCTTGATAAGTTAGGCTGGCCTTCCCCGTAATCGAACATTGCCATACCATGGAATTACATAGGATCACTCGGGCGTAGTATTCACTGTAACAAAACGATAATTCCATATAAAAATGGAATCAATTTGCAACAATCTCTAAATAAAAAATACTTACTCATAATCACGGAATATTTCATTAGTTAGTCTATGATAAAAAACTTCTTCGTCATCTTTCAAATCAATTGGAACTGGATCAGGTTCAAACGGTTTCCTTTTATAAGTCGGCATCTTGTAAAAAATGGTCTAAATCAGAAAGCCCCCAATTTCTTTTCCCAAGCCTGAAATTTTTTAAAAGTTTTCAAAACGTTGGTTAGCTGTTACAATATTTTTGCACAAATTTGCCAACTCTTTGCAAAGTTTTGAAAGGAGAGCGGGTGCTTAAACGGCAAGAGGCATTGTGGCTGGCAACCAACAGCACCAAAACCAATTACAACTTTTTACAAACGAAAAAAGTGTCTCACCTTCCAATATTTATGCAACAATGATTAAAATTAGTTAAAAAAGGACACTACGGACGGACAAGAAGCCTTGTGGCTAATATTCCCTTAGTCCTGGGGGTGTGGTCCTTGGGTGGGGGTAAAAATATAATATTTCGTCCGAGAGGAGCGAGAGAGAGGGAATTGAATGAAGATGGAAGTTGATCGGCCGAATGAAAAGAGAGCGAAAGGAGACAAAACGGCCCGCGTATATTCATTGCCCCAGAACAAAGACAAGCTTGGCTTTTCATAAAATTTTACTCTTCTTTTCAAAGTTAAAATCTCGGGTTTATAAGGCACATAGTTTGCTTGATAATGTTAATTTCATATTCTAGGCTAAATTACTTGTAAAATAAAACAAACCTTGCTCTGTATAAAAATGGGATATCATATTAAAATATATATAAGTTATTTTCTTAATGGTAATCAAAATGTTTTAAAATGAAACCTAAGTTATTCGGGAAAATAATTTGAAGCAGAAGAAATTAGTTGATTTTGATTTGCATTGGCACCCACTGCACCACCAGATATCACAAAGGGGTTATTATTTAGGGCAGTAGTTTGAGAAAAATTATTACTGCTTTGCATAGGTACTTTTAAATGATTTCTGCTATCGTTGTTATTTGGTAAAATTAAAGTGGATTCAAAGTCATTAATAGAGAGTTCTGTGGCACCAAAACTTCTTGATGGTAAATGAATTTCGGAATCACTGCTACTAAATCTAGGAGTTGAACTTATCCCTATTTCGTGACCATGATTTCTTCCAGTTGTAGTTATGAGATGATTGTTGTGACTTAAACTGCTTGGGATTGGGGAAAGTTCTGAAGATGAAAGGAGATGATGATGATTATGATGACCAACGGTTGTGATGTGAGTCAGAGATGAATCCAAATCGCGAAGAATATGTAAATTCCCAAACGGACGACCAAAATCATCTTTGGTAACCTTTAAAATGGAAATTTGCTAAAAAATAGCAACATTTATATGTAAAAAAAGTCTATACCTGTACTGTTAAATGTGGAGCCAAAGGTTGAAGTTTGTCATAAACTTTAGATAACACTATCTGTTCATTTGCAGATGACCGAACGCGCACATGAAGTGTTCCACATATTTGTCCATATGTCAATGTCCAAAAAAGCTCGTTTCGAAATTCTAATACACCATCAATTGTTAAAGCCTCACGAAGGGATTTCTCAAGTTGTGTTACGACATGTGCAGGAACAGTCTGCAATATTTTTTTTTTAGATATTAGGAAAAAATTACAAAATAAACATTTTTTAAAAAAATTTTCACCTGAAGTAACACTTGGGCTGTGTAGATAGCCAAAGGACATAAAGCATCAAAAACAGCTACAATTATTAAAAGTCCACCGACAAAGTCAAACCAGAGGGGTCTAAAAAAAACACACAAAAAGACACAATTTATAAATATATGATTTTCATAAAAGAAACATTTAGAAAATAAATTGCCCTTACCCCGTCTGTAAAGCAAAGGCTAAAATAAGTACAATTGATATTGCAAATCCTCCAAAAATAGCGAACGGACTAAGTGCAAAACTGCTTGTAGAAGATAAAGAGAAGCCAAAACTGGCAGAAATCCCTTGAAAATATTTCTGCAGCGTTGTCGTTGCGGATGAGGCCTTGTAAACTTTTGTGAAGGGACTGTTGTTAAAAGAGAGAAAGAAATGGAAAACTCCTCCCACAATGGCTCCAGGAATAAATCTTCCAGTGTGGATTTCCTCTTCGACGTCCCCTCCCCCAAATATGACCAATTCAAGGGATTTTTTGACGGCCCAACAATTTAACAACAGACCCAAACAAAGGACTGAGAAATGGATCAGAACTTCCACACGAACGTAGCCAAAGCTAAATGATGTTGATGGCTTGCCTCCAGTTATCCAAAGTTGATTTAACAGGTCACCAAATAGTCTGAAAAACGAAATGGAAATGATTAATTTTCAATTTTTTCCTACTATTTTGCATTTCCGACTTACGTGATGACATCAAACAAAATTATAGCAAAGAAGGCATATAATGCTGTTGAAATTTAATTTATTATTAGGATAGAACTGATGATTTTTCTTAATTTGATTTGTTTACCACAACTGTTTGATTGTACTGTCCAAGAAAAAAGGATGGAAATTGCGACTAGTGACAATGGAAAGACCAACAATTTACGTCGATAGTGTTTCAATATCCACAACTGACCAAGACATCGCAAAATCTTTGTTTGCAGCCGAAGCAACCTCTCCCCCTAAAAAAACAACATAAAACGTGAGCAAAATGGTCAACTATCGTTTATAATACCCTTACCATATTTGTAAATTGCCATTTCATGACGGACCTTTCATTCCGTTATGAATGACCGTCTGAAATACGTCCACAAATATTGGACTGTGACGAAAAATCTTTGACACAATATGTGGAAAAAGTTTTCATGGCGGTCTGAAGAGGCAACATGAACATGAAAAGGTTTCGTTTGACGCTCCATCAAGTTTATGAAAAACGTAATTGACAACTTGTTAATGACAAGATACGATAGATAGATAGTATACAATAGGTACAATATGTATATAATATGTATGTATGTATATAATCTTGTATATTTTATACAAGATAGATTTTCAACTGATACTTGATCAAAAATGTTTAAAATGTTAGTAAAGATTGCATAAGCAAAATATTTGTTAAATCTGATGAAGGAGACAGATTGCTCCGAAAGCTAATAAAGTCAATATAACTCAAGTTAATATCCTCAAAAGCCGAACAAAAATGGATAATAAGATACTTTTATGTTTTTATCTTTTGCAAACATTGCAAATTAAAGGAAGAAAATAATAATTTTCAAGATTTTTCATTGTTTGATCAATTGCGTCTCTTGTTTATACGCGTTTAATCGATACTACTATTTTGATGCACTTATTTCTTGGATTAATTTTTTTGGCACAATGTCTCAAAACTTTGCAAGACAAGATTATTTAGACACTGACGACGACGGGGGAAGTGAAGCCGAGCTGCAGCAGCTTCAGGAAGATGAACGTGACGCTTTGGAAGAGTTGCTACCCGGCGGAGACAAGCTTCGAAACCGAAGGCTAAAGCGTGGTTCTACGTCCACGTCACTTCTTTCTCGTAAAAACACTCTCCTTTCAATTACACAGTCTCTGGCTGGATTTGACCTGGATAAGGTCACAGCTGCCCAGTCATCGGATGCAGAGTCCTCAGACTCTTCTCAAGGGGTTGGAGACTGGAATACGGAGCCAATCGCGTCTCCTAATGATTTGCCCCAAGAATTTTGGCAAGTGCAGAGATTGGTCAAATACATAAAGGTTGTTGTAAGAAGATTGCAAGCGAACTTTTTAAAAAGCATCTTATATATAGGCAGGGAATCAGACAGCGACAATTATTGCATTGTCGGCACTTCGTGACTATGATTTGAAAGATGACATGATTCAAAGGGCTTTGAAGGAAAGTGGGGGCTTGGAAGTTTTGCTGAATATTTTGGAAACGGATGAAAGTCGATGCAAAATTGCATCTTTAAAAGTGATTACTCATGTCACATACAACTCTGAAATTAGCAGAGCAGTTTTTAATATGAGGGTATGTTCTAATTATATGGATAAAGTGTCATAGCCCTATATTTCAAGACATTTTAAAATTTTTATAGGGTTTGGAGACACTGGTAGAATGCTTAAAGGAACCTTCAAAAGACATTCGTTTATTGACAGCAGAAGCCATTTCAAATATCTGCAAGCTAAGAAAAGCTAGACGAGCCATGAGGATGAGTGATGGAATTAATAGACTTGTATTTATTTAATGAATTATGATAGATTTATAAAGCTTGTTAAGAATGTTTATGCAAATAGGTCGATATGCTTGAATCAAATGAACCTGAAAAGGACTGGGAATTGGCCCGTTGTGCTTCATTAGCTCTTTGGTCGTTGGCTCGGTCAACAAAAAACAAGGAAGCAATTCGAAAGGCTGGGGCAATTTCCCTGCTCTCAAAACTTATGCTGAGTGAAGAAGCGATGGTTGTCATCCCTGTCGTTGGAATATTGCAAGAGTGCGCGTCTGAACCAACTTTCAGAGAAGCAATAAGAACTCAGGGTCTGTTATCACAATTTGTCTTTGGCTTGTCCAGTGAAAGTGCTGAACTTGTCCAGTTTTGTGCAAAAGCCATCTACATGGTATGCAACTATTATGTATGTTAAATTTATTCGATAGACTTTAGAAAGCATAAATTCTGAAATATCTAGTGTGCAGAGGATGAAGAGTCTCGAGAAATTGTTTATCATTTGGGTGCAGTTGAGCCCTTACTCAAAATAATTCAAAACGTTGAACAACGAAAAAACAAGGCGAGTTTCTTTTTTACTAATTTAACAATATCAATGTCGTTTAATTTATGTATGTATACAAGTAGCCACTTTTGGCAGCAGCAACGGGAGCGATTTGGAAATGTAGCTCTGTCATTTTCCGTCAGAGTGGAACATCTTCAATTTCGTCGTTAGTGGAAGGTCAAGCTGGTTACAGTAGTTGGGATTTCAGCACAGAAGGAATCATCACCATGCTGGTCAGTCTTCTGGTGGAACAGCCCGAAGAGATTTTGATTAATGTTTCAGGGGCTATCTATGAAATTGCAAAAGCAGATTTGGAAGCCAATGCGATACATATGAAGAAAGCAAATGCAATTGCTCCACTTTTGGCTTTGCTAACAAGAAGCAACACGGTATTTGAAATAACCCTTAAATATCTTGCACTTTTAAATTTGTTTTATCAAGGATTTGCTGGTTAATACGACAAGAGGAATTGGCGAGCTCGCTCAGGACACAGAATGTCGAATTGAGATGGAAAAATTGGATGGATTTAGACTTGTTTGGAGTTTGTTGAAACATCCCTCGCCATTTGTCCAGAGTGGAGCTGCGTGGGCTCTTGCTCCCTATGTTGAATTTTCAAAGGACGCTGGTACAATGGTGAGAAATTACGTGGGAGGGCTCGAGGCAATTGTCCAGCTCCTTAGTTCTCACGACCCAGAAGTACAATCTGCAGTGAGCTATGCCATCGGTTGTCTCGCTCGAAATATTGACAATTTGTCGATAATGAGTGATCACGGAGTTGTGGAATACTTGTCCAAACTTGCGCCAACGGTAATAACAAGAAGATAATTGAGAATTATTAGTAATAATTTTAATGTAGCCAAAGGCTTCTGACAACGTCCTCAAACAATGTTTGGCCACAGCGATAGCCCACTGTGCACAGTGGGATGACAATTCAAGAGACTTTGGAAGGCGAAGAGCTGTTGGCCCAATATGCGGATACTTAAATTCTGATAATCCTGGAGTCCATAGAGCTGCCGCAAAAGCTTTGTGCAGTCTTTCCTCTGATCCCAGAAATTGTGTGACGATTCACAAATGTGGCGTTGTCCCGGTATGCGGGGTCTTTTCTATTGAAATACTAGACTATTTGCATTGTATCTATTTACAATTTATAAAACTATTTTCAGCTACTTATCAATTTAAGCGGAAGCGATGACGAAGATTTGAGAAATTCTGTGGCTGGAATCTTGTCAAATATTAGGAAGCTTGCATTGGTTGCAGAAAACGTTCGATTGATTTGATTATTTTTTTTTGTACATACAATGAAATAAAATTAAAATGGATTGTTCAATTTTACAATTTTACATTCCGGAAAGTTCTTGCTTATAATTTTGGCACGCTATTGTAAACAATGCTGGAGAATGTGTTTACTGAATGAAACAAAAACAAAACCTAATAATAATTAGCAGGGGCTAACTCTGCAATTTACTCGAAATAACGTATTCCAAACATGGCACTTTTCAAAACAAGTGTATTTTTACTACTAACTACTAATAAATTATGTTTGTCATCATTTGTGGTGACTAGAACCATTTTCAATGGAGTCCTGTATCAAGATTCTCATCCTCGATCAAAAACTTTACTTTACTCCAATTCTTTGAGTGCAAAAAATGGGATCAGCTATTGGAAGAATTTCGATTCCCTAAAAGAGAAATTTTCATTCAATTCCACTGCCCTGTTTTGCTCAATTGGTGATGGAGGGTAATTTTTTAGAGCTATTTTAAAATTACACGAATTTTTACATGATTATGATTTTATGATATGTGTATGCAGGTGGCTAGTTTATCCTCAACAAGATTATCAAGTTAGTAATTCCTTGAGTTTAAAACTTTTGGTAGGAGAATCATGCGTTCGTTCAGAAAAGGTATCAATAACGTATAAATTCAATAAAATATGTATTGTTGTATCATTTTCTATCTTCATTAGACATTGTCTGCTCAACCTCTGGGGCCAATAAACAAGCTTATTAATTCGCCCTCAAATTCCGGACTTTTGACATTTACCTCAGCATACTACACTTCGGCCTACAACTTTATTGATACAAAGCAGGATTCAGTTTCAGGACCAATAAAATCTTTAATTCATGCCGGTCCTAATAATTGGACCATTGAAGGCTACATTATAGATCGGAAAGGGAAGTTAAAGTCCACAGGAGTTCGTCTCTGTCTACTTGGAGCTCCGACTGAAAGAATTTACTGTGGGCTTGTGGATATCGATAATTTGCTTATTGACAATGAACACGAAAATGAGCTGTTGGCCATAGACAGTGTCACACTGACAAAAGGCTGCAACGACAAGGATTTTAGAGTAGCAAAACAAAAATGTTATTCTGAAGGAAGTTATAAAATCATCGTGGAAAGTGGTAAGTTGTGCACTTGTGCAAAAATTGAAAGTTGGTTTTATTCACATGAGAATTTAAAAAAAACAACATATTGTCAGAAATTGTTCAACACAGCACATCCTGTAAGAAATATCTAAGGCCTTTTGACATCATCAAGATCTCAGAATATTCCATTGTCCTCCAGCTTTGGCAAGTCAGAGTAAAGAACATGTCGTCAACAGAAAATGAGAGGCAAAATGAGATTTTTCCGCAAGAAAGAAAACATCTTCACGACATGGTCAAGGATGGAATTAGCAATTTCACGGTTCAATTCAAAAAATTCCTTGAAACAAAATGCAAAATTATTTGTCCAGAATATGTTCAGATAATTCATTCAATGTCGGAAATTGTTTTACAACTCGTTTGTTCCAAAATGCCCCAAAATGAGCTGCAGAACTTTACTGAAGCTATTAACGAGCTAGTTATTTTTGGGTTTGATAAGTGTGACAAAGAAAGCCCTGCTGTGGTAAAAAATAACTCATGTATCAAAAATAATTATACAACTGTTCCATTTGTGGAGTTATTTCCTCAAGTTTTCGATTTTCTTTATGCAAAATGCTCTCGGAAACAAGAACAGCAATTTTCTCTTCATAAATGGATTCGAGAGTATTTAACAAAGTCGGAATTAGATTGGAACATGATTTATGAAGGTGCGACAAATGGGATCAATCTTGAAATGCAGGAGACGTTGTTGTTAAAATGTTTTGACGAAAATAATACTGAAATGCCAGTTCCTAAAATATCAGAAGAAGCTCAACCAGCAATTTTATAAATTAAAAAAAAATGTTTATTTACTAATTTTAGAGTAAAAATAAAAATTGATAAAAAACTGTAATCATTATAAACTTAATCCATTTCAATTCCGGATATGTAGATAAATTCTTTTAAAACTACTTGAATAGTTTTGATTAAATACAGTCTAGCAAACATTGCTTTGAAATTATGAGGAGCACTTTGAGGTACAATTATCACGTTTCTGTTGTAAAATGAATCAAAAGCTCTCGCAAGACCTTTTATAAAATCAAATAGAAATGGTAGATTAATTTTATCAAACCCTTTCCCTCTTCGGTGAACGTTTATCACATTTTCACGAACACGAGGCCACATGAAAAGCATTAAAATAATTGGATATTCGTCCTGTTGAAGAAATAACAGAATAAAAATATGTAATTTGTATATTTTCAAGTCAATTTACTTTGCATTCGCCAATCAAACTAAAGTCAATTTCATCGATTGGTGGTAATTCTGGATATTCCTTATTTTTCACATGGCCAAAATATTTCTCCAGAATGCTTTTAATTCTGGCATAGTTATAAAGAACGACGACAGTTTCAGAATATTGCGAGTAAAATTCCTTAGAATTCAGCTCCATAAATATTTGCTCATCTTTGGATCGAAGGAACGAAACAATTATTTCAGAAGGCACAGAGCTTATTTGTTCTGGAATTTGGAGAAATGACAAACATGATTTTCCATTTTCCACATAATTTAAGAGTTTGCATAGACGAAGAATGGATTGACTCAGCAACACTCGAGAATCAGGTTCAACTTTCTCGTCACTTGATTTCATCGCAATTTCAACCTGCATATACGTTCATAATTAAAATTTCAATTGGTTGCAGTAAATCATAATACCTTCCATTTCCCCATGTTATCAGGAGTATTCTGGAAATTATTAGATGCTGACGTTGATAACAAATATTTGACACAAGTTTCCAACATTTCTTTCGGATTTAGCTGAAACGCTACAACTTTCCATTTCTCCTTGAAAATTATGTTTTCTATCTTTAATTTTGATGAAGAATTGTCGATAATTTCCTGAAAATAATAATGTTATCAATCTTTTTTAGTTGAAAATAGTTTAATATGCTTACTTTTGCAATTTTTTCACAAATTGGCAGATTTGTTGGTTGAATATTTTCCAGATGTGGCCATTTTTTAGAAACCCATTGTCTCCATCCCCATTGCAACGTCTCGTTGGTGCTGTAGAATTCCACAAATATGGAAGGGAAGCTTGAAGGCTCCTTGTACAACTCCACGTTAATTATTTTAATTAATTGTCGGCAGTTGTAGTCGGAAATTAAATAGGAAATTAGAGAAGACTTGAATTCGTTGTATTGTTCAGGGGACAGAGTATCCTCAATTTCCTTCCACTGGGGAAGCGTGGGTAATACAGACTGGAAAAATATTTCCAAAAGTTCTGCAAACGGATCCATATTTATTTTTATCGAGCACATGTAAAAACAGCAGATTCCCACGCCAAGGATTTATTCTGCGGGGTTCTTTGCTATGAACAAAGTTTTGACTTTTGACCATTTTTGCTTGATTTAAAGTGTTTGCATTTTTTTAAATATCAGTAAAATTTAGCAAGTCGAAAATTGTGGATAACTTTTTAATTGATGAAATCAGGCTAAATTGCGAAGCGTCCTAAAAGACGTTCAAGTTGAACAAAACGTTTTGTGCATCTTTAGTTTCTATTTTAACCCCTTAAATGGGGCTGCATAAGTAAAGCAATACATGCGTCATTCGTTGAACGAATTTCGTCCCATGGTCTGATAAGCTTTAAAAGCATATATTGAGTAAATAAATTGCTACCGGAATAAAATTGACTGTATAAAGTTAATTGTCAAAAATTGGGTAATTTGGACAAAACACTGAGACAAATGGATAAAATTGTATGATTTATGATTTCAAAGTATGCAAAATTGTTATAAAAATAAATAATTGCAATGAACATCAAGATAATTTTATTATGGCCTTGTGCACTCTTGACTCTGGTAAATTTATTGGCCAAGTCAAGTTTGTAAGCTAGACAAAATGCTGTCAAACCGTTATCTCAAAATTGTGGAAGTTTCTGCATCCATTACTACATCTCACTTTGCAGGAAACGCATTAATATACGACAAAGAAAAAAGAGGATTAGCCGTGTCTTCAAAAAATCTAAAACGATGTAAAATTCACCTCATATTTTTAGTGCTAAAGGTCACATTTCTTGCTTTCCAAATCGTTCAAAGTCATATTCAAAATAATCTAAACTCATTGAATTTATGTTTGTTGTCATTAAACGTAAGCATATTTACACTGATTACTCATACACACGGCATTCTTTACGCCGACGACTATTCTTCCATGATTTTTTCACTTTTTGGATTCCTGCAAAAAATTCAAAGTAAGTTAGTTTCTTGACTATATTATTATTAGTATGTATTTTACATTTTTTATAATTTTCTAGAAAAATTTGTGGCGAATATTCTGTCCAACAATGACAAGAAAAACTTGCAACTTGAGACTTTTTTGTCAGTTATTGGCTGTCTTTTGATAGTGGCTCAAATTGGGAGCACGCTCCACTTTCTCCGCTTTCCTAACACATCAATTTTCTTCACTTCGGTCCTTGGCCCAAATCCCATTCTTTACTTGGCGTTTGCATATTTCTACTTTTATGCATTTGGTGCAATTTACAGCACACCGTTTCTTTACATTGAAATTACAATGTTGTATGCAGTTTACATATCAAAGCTTCTATCTGTGGATTTCCGATGGGGAAGAAAGGATTATACTACAACGTATGAGTTGCGGACCTTTGACAACCTTCAGAGATATTATCGAGCTCTGCAAATCCTCCACAGATATTTTGTATCTTGTTGGGGCATTCTAATCCCTCCGTCTCAGGCCGTATATAGCCAATTTACATTCATCTCTGCCTACATGTTGATCAGGCATCATGACGACATCAATGTCATGATGAAACTTGTCCTTGTCCAATACGCCCTGGGTCCTTGCAGCCTTTGGAGCCTCGTACTAAAATATGGGGGAGCATTTGCTAAAGAGAACAAAAATACTTTGGAATCTTGGAAATTTTTTAATTGGAATAAGAAAGAAATGAAAGAATTGTCAAAGTTCCGAAAAAGTTGCAAAGCTCTAAGAATGGAATGTCCAGGTTTTGGTTTTAGAATAACTCCATCGTCTGTATTGAGATTTTGGAAAGGAATTAGTCGAGGAGTTTGCAGGGCTCTGTTGGCTTTGAACGCATGAGATGAGAATCAAAACACTTGAAATAAACTTGCTTATCATATTTGCTTAAATGTTAATAAACACTTGTTATTTTCCATTTTAATTAACAAATGACGCAATTTTTCGAATGACTAAAATCGATTTCGTGTGCAATGGGTTCGAGTACTCTGTCACCTGTATAAAATAAATTAAATCACTACCATTTCATTTATCAGCCAAAATGTTTCAACAAATGACTTTCTTTCTTCTGTTGTTTCTTGTTGGAATTCAAGAAAGTGTAGTACTTTCACAACAACAACTTGAAGCTCATTTGGCAAGGGCACGCTTGCCCTCTCCTCGCTCTGGATTGGCAGCCATTTATGACAACGATGACTCGGTTTATCTTTTTGGGGGGTCATTTGACACTCCGACGACACCCGTTGTTCGATACGACAGCATTTTGAAGTATAGCATATCAGAAGACAGAATTGAAAATGTAAGTATCTAATAGTAAAAAAAAATCTTTAGAAATTATACCTGTGATTTTAGTCTTAAATTTATACAGGTTGGGACTTTGCCCGTACGAACATCTCTTGGATCAACAGCAATTAATGGAAAAGGAGAAATTTTCCACATTGGTGGTTACTACAATTTGAAATCAATTTACAAATTCGACCCTGTCTCCAAATCTGTTGATCTTGTGGCCAATCTATCCGAGTCCGCTCAATGGGCTGTTGCCAGAACCTACAATTCAAGTATAGCTTACGTTTTTGGCACCACATATGCAACAAATGCAGAAAATGGAATTCATAAATTTGATATGGACCGAATGACCACAGAGAAAGTTGGGGATATTGAATACAAAGGATATTACGGGCTCTCAGGGGCAGCATTCGACAGCAACATTGACCAATTTCGTATTTTCATTTGCTGTTCAAACATTACAAATTTTGACCCAAAAACTGGCGAACAAACGCAAATTTTAGCTGAAGGTGATTTTTATACTCAAACAGCCACGCAGGCACAAGCATGGGATGGACAAGTTTCATATTTTGTGGGGGATTACGTCGGGAACTTTGCTCAAGGTTTAGGAATTTATGATCCGGTTACAAATTTAGCAACGTTAGTCCCAGTCAAAAATTTTCCTGGTGGAGTAGGAGATAACATTCTCATGAGCACGGCTGCTGTTTATGTCGAAAAGGTGGGGAGGATTTATTTCTTTGGTGGAAAAATTGACAGTTGGAGCAATGGGGACACGTTCCTTGATGGCATTTATTATATTAATTTGGATGGGGAATCAGAAGCTACTACAAGCATTATTGCATCAACAATGACAACAATTGGCAGTACTGCAATGCCAATAACTTCCACCGGAAGTCCAATTTTAATTGATTGTTCCAATAAAACGGATGGAATGTATCCGCATCCTCAGGATTGCAGCAAATTCTATGGCTGTCTGTCAGGGGAAGCCACGGAATTCCAATGTCCCGAACCTCTTCTCTTTGACCCCATCACGCTGACGTGTACAATCCCTGAAGCTGTCGTCTGCGAGATCAATTGCGCGGACAAAGAAGATGGCCTTTATCCCCATCCCCACGATTGTTCCCTATTTCTTACTTGCCAAAACGGTTTGGCTCATGTTTACAAATGTCCCGAACCCTTGCTATTTGATCCCATTGAATTTAGGTGCAATTTCCCAAATCTTGTAGATTGTGGTTTTTGATAAATAAATAATAATTCATATCAAAAGAATTATATGGCATATAGAGTTAATTTTCTCTGACATCAAAAGATATCATAAACATCATACCGATTGCTAAACAAAGTTTTCAGGAAGGTTGTTGAGTTGAATATTCAACTCGAAGAGGTAAGTTGCAACGCAAGGCGCAAACTGAAAAAATCGACTTTTGTTTTTATGCGTGTCAACTTTAAAAGTCGAGAGAATTGTTGTAAAAGTAATTAATTAAACATGGTAGACGATAAAGATCAGGAGAGAAACGGAGTGGACGCCGTAGATAAGGCCACAGTTGAAACTTCTCCAGTAAAAACCGAAAAACAACCCCAACGGGAAAATGAAAAAGATCGGGGAAGGGACAAAGACCGGGATCGACGTAAAAGGTCTCGGTCAAGATCTAGATCGAGGTCACCATCAAATAAACGCCGAGGGGAAATTAAAGATGAAAGATCAAAACGGCGCTCACGATCCAAAGAACGAGATCAGAAAGACAACATTAGGCCACAGGGGCAAAAACGACCTTACGTTAAAGAGGAAAAGCCGAAAATAGATGGGGTTGACCATATGAGACCCCCACCCCCAAGGGGACAGAGTAACTTTTTGAAAAAAGAAGAAGGGGAAGTTGAAGAAGTTGACGAGATACAAACTAAAGTGAAGAAAGAGCCCCTTTCACTGGAAGAACTGTTGGCCAAAAAGAAAGCAGAGGAAGAAGCTCGTAGCAAAGTATGTATCTAATAATATCGTTGATAAGCAAGTTCTCAATATCTAATGTCTGTTTTCTTTTTTTTGTAGCCAAAGTTTTTGACGAAAGAAGAACGCCAAGCTGAAGCTCTTAGAAAACGACAAGAGGAAGTTGAGCTGATGAGGCAACGCCAAGAAGAAGAAAGAGCTAAGCGAATGAATTTCCAAAAAGAGGCCGAAGACTCTAAAAAATCTGACAGAGAACGAGAAAGGGAAGCCAGACGAAGGGAGAGAGAAAGAGAAATGAAAGAAAGAAGGGAAAGAGAAAGTAGAGATGATAAGGTATGCATGCATACGATATTATCATTAAAGTATTTTTTTTTGAAAATCATCAGAAGGAAGAATACTATTTAATAATAATTGTTATTTGTTATTTCAGGGAGAAGTTGTAGAGTTGTCGGATAAAGACAAGGAAAAGGAATTGGGAGCTATAAAAGACAGATATTTGGGAGTTGCAAAAAGGAAACGGCGAATGAGAAGACTAAATGAGCGTAAATTCGTTTTCGATTGGGATGCTACAGAAGACACTTCTACCGATTACAATCCATTGTATAAAGAGCGTCACCACGTTCAATTTTATGGAAGGGGCCATGTCGCAGGGATTGATATTAAGGCACAGAAAAAGAATCAGTCTCGATTTTATGGAGATTTGCTTGAAAAAAGGAGAACAGAAGAGGAAAAGGAACAAGAAAAGTATGGGATTTTACTTCATTTTGAATTATTCTGTCTTATTTATTTATTTTTTATTTTTATAGAGTCCGTATAAAGAAGGAAAGAAAAAGAGAAGACAAACAAAAGTGGGATGACAGACACTGGAGCGAAAAGGGGGTTGACGACATGAGTGAACGAGATTGGCGTATTTTTAGAGAAGATTATAACATTTCCATTAAAGGAGGAAGAATTCCTAATCCATTTAGGTCATGGAAGGAATCTAGCATTTCTAAAAATATTTTGGATATTATTGAGAAAGTTGGATATACTGAACCCACACCCATTCAGAGGCAAGCCATTCCAATCGGCCTTCTTGTAAGTCAGATTTATTTTCTGAAATTACAACTGGAAATTTAAAATGAATTTATTTTATTTTTGTTTAGAATCGAGATATTATTGGTGTTGCTGAAACTGGATCGGGTAAAACTGCAGCGTTCTTAATTCCATTATTGGAATGGATCGAATCTCTACCTAAAGTGGACACTGCAACACTTGCAGCCGACCAAGATCAAGGGCCATACGCCATTATCCTTGCACCAACTCGTGAGTTGGCACAACAAATTGAAGAAGAAAGTAACAAATTTGGACAGCCATTGGGAATTCGAACTGTTGCTGTTATTGGTGGTCTTTCAAGGGAAGATCAAGGTTTCCGTTTGCGTATGGGTTGTGAGGTATGAAATTATTTGTCATTTTGAACTCATCTGCTAATGATATTTTTTTTTGCATATTTCAGATTGTAATTGCAACACCTGGTCGTTTAATTGATGTCTTAGAAAATCGATATCTTGTTCTCAATCAGTGTACATACATTGTTATGGACGAAGCAGATCGAATGATTGGTATGTTCATTGTATGCACACAATTTAAGGATGTTTTGTTAACTAATCATTTTATTATTTGTATAGATATGGGCTTTGAAGAAGACGTCAAAAAAATCCTAGACTTTATGCCAGTTACAAATCAAAAGCCAGATACTGATGAAGCGGAAGATGAAAAAGCCCTGATGAGTAATTTCTACTCTAAAAACAAATACAGACAAGTATGTGCATAAGATTATTATTTTCTTGACATTGGAAACTTGAATTTACATTATTTATTTTTTCTTGTACAATTTAGACTGTGATGTTCACAGCCACGATGCCTTCAGCTGTGGAACGCTTAGCCAGAACTTATCTTCGAAGACCTGCAGTAGTATACATTGGCTCTATTGGAAAGCCAACGGAACGTGTCGAGCAAATTGTCTACGTTCTTTCCGAACCAGAAAAGAGACGGAAGCTTGTGGAAGTTTTGGAACGCGGAGTGGAACCCCCCGTCATTATTTTCGTCAATCAAAAGAAAGGAGCAGATGTTTTGGCAAAGGGATTGGAAAAACTTGGAGTATGTATAAATAACAAAAATATTGTGTTAATTTGTATTAATTTCTTTTATTTTATGAAAATTACAGTACAGCTCATGCACGCTTCATGGAGGCAAAGGGCAAGAACAGCGTGACTATGCTTTGCAAAGTCTTAAAAGTGGTGCAAAGGATATTCTTGTGGCTACCGATGTGGCTGGAAGAGGTATCGATATCAAAGATGTCAGTATGGTCATCAACTACGATATGGCTAAAACAATTGAAGGTCAGATAACTATTTATTATCATATAAAAGGAATTTTCAAAATTCTAATAAATTGTTTACTATATTTTAACAGATTATACACATCGTATTGGTCGTACGGGTCGTGCTGGAAAGAATGGTGTCGCAATATCATTCTGCACTAAAGAAGATTCTCCACTATTTTACGATTTGAAACAACTTCTGGTCAATAGTCCAGTGTCGTCGTGTCCCCCAGAATTGGCAAATCATCCGGATGCTCAACATAAGCCAGGAACAGTAGTCACAAAAAAGAGACGCGAAGAAAAAATATTTGCATAGACTGGTTGTAGTTTCTAATTTTTACATACATGTATAACTTGATTTCAAATTGTATTTAATTTACAAATTATGGATTAAAATTTGTGACGTCAAAAATTGAAAAAAAAAATAATATCACATTTCATTTTGTATCTCAAATTATAGAATTTCGAGGCGGAAGGTTTTAGTCACGTTTTGACTTTATAATAACAATGGCACAATTTTACCGAAATTTTGTAGTTTTAAATAATTTAAAACATTTGTCGTTATCTGTGAACAGTATATTGGGTCGAGAGATTTCGACATGTAGCAGCGTTGCAGCTTCACACCGGCTTTTAATGAAATATCAACAAAAACCCCAACTACTTTTGCCGGAACCTGAAGAGGATGTCGTCAAACATGAAAAAGACAAATATCGTCACCTAATTACAATACCTGTCCATTTGGAACAACGACTGGAAAATAAAATGAAGAAGGAAAGCACAAAGAGGTCTAAAAGAATCAAAATCGTACAAAAATCCAGAGAAGGCAGGAAAACTGTAAGACTCCGAAACAATACTTTATTAGAATTGCGTAATAATTAGCTAGTATTTTTTTTAATTTTTGCAGCAACCTTTAATTGTTTGCAAAAGACACGAGCTGAACTATTATTTGGGTGGAACTTATGCAAAAAATTCAGAAATTCCCCTGGCCTCAAAAAGTTGGCATCATATAAAATCCAAAGGGGATTGGTTTACCATTAGACCTGCCACAAAAGCTGTGAGTTAATCAATTAACAATTATGGTATTGTTCCAAATTATAAAATTGTAATATGAAACATTATTATTTTTCACACAGTCCGAATTTGGATTTATTGAAGGACAGTCGACAACTTTTGAAGATCTTGGTGTAACTCCTGAAATTGTTAAACGGTTGAATGAAAACAATGCCATTAAACCCACATACATCCAGGTAAATTATGTTGTTTTTTTAAAATTAATCTAACTCTTTAATATTCTTTTATCGTGCAGCAATTGGCGATACCTAAAGTATTAAAAGGAAACAATAGCTTGATAACTGCCGAAACTGGTTGTGGAAAAACTTTGGCATATTTGATACCTTTGGTTCAGCAATTATTGGAAGATAAACGAAGAAGAAGGAGAAGAGGAGTCAATCAACCTCTTGCCGTCATTTTAGTCCCTAGTCATGAATTGGCAAATCAGATTTATGTGAGACGACATACATACATGAAGCTAAGCGTTTTATAATGGCAATATTCACAAAATTATGTTTCTTTTTGTAGTATGTTGCAACTAAACTTACGGAAGGAATGGGCATTCATATAAAACTTTTGCAACGTGGAAATATTGGCTCAAAAGTCGCCAATCCTGCTTCAGATGATATAGACCTAATGATTTCAACTATACATATTTTATCGACTCTTAAGACAATTGGACTGTATTCAATGACCAAAGTTCAACATGTTATATTAGACGAAGCAGACACATTACTGGATGACAGTTTCTCTTCTGATGTTATTAGCTTTTTGCATGGATTTTCGGTAATTTCAAAATTTCATCCGCATTGCTACACGCGAAATAACATTTTAAATATAATTTTTTAATGTTTTAGTTTAATCCAACAGACACAAAATTTGCTCAGTTGTCTTTAGTTAGTGCTACACTTCCAAAAACAGTAGAAATGACGCTGGATGGTATAGTTCCGGTAAATAATTTAAGAAGACTATAAATTGGTTCAACTAAAAACAATGATTCATACATCTTCAGGCTGAAAGCTTGGATCGTATTTCAACACCTAATATTCATTACGTAATGTCTCATGTCCCTCAAACTTTTTATCGTGTTGGAAAAAGCAAAAAACCAGAAAAATTATTGGAGCTTGTACAAGAAGATTTAAAGACTGGATCTCCTGTTATGATTTTCTGGTACGTATCTTCGTGTCTTCGTGTATGCTTCAACTTCAATCGAACAAAAAATTATTATTAATTGCAGCAACCAAACAACAACATGCAACTGGATGCATTCGTTTCTTTCAAAAGAACATGATATTCCTTGCATCAAAATTCATGGTAATATGCCTCCCTCAAAAAGGAAAGGATTGATGGACAAGTATCAAAACGGTGAAGTCAATGTGCTGATTTGCACTGATTTAGGATCACGAGGAATAAATACAATCAGGGTAGATTTGAATTATTTTTTATAGCCCTAGTGTAATCAGTTATTTGTTAATTATTCCTTGACTTGTAGACACGTCATGTTCTCAACTACGAATTTCCAATGTTCACTGCAGACTATATTCATAGATGCGGCAGAACTGGTCGCGTTGGTTCTACAGGTGCTTGCAAAGTAAGCAACTTTATTTCTAGACGCTTTGAATTTCAAGCAACACAAGAAATTGAGGTAAGAAATAATTTTCATTTTCTTATTATAATTTAGCAAAATCAACGTGTTTCTGATTTTATACTTTGCAGATGAGTGTGAGAACGGAATCCTCAATCCGAAAAGTAGATGCAAATATCAAAAAGTTAATAAACACAAGATATGGAATGTTTCGGCCAATTGTTGGAAAAGATACTGATGACCCACAAGAAATTGATATTCAGAATTAAAATTATTGAAAAAAATAATTTAGATTACCTTATAGATGTTGTTCGTGTGCTAAATGTTTTTATTATTATTACTTTTTGTCAAAATAAATTATTAGCTCATTATATTCAACTATATTGCATCTATCTTTGATATTATTATTGGAAGAACGGAATTATTATGTCCTTTGGTTTTTCTTGTACGTATAAACAATTTTAATAGTCATTAATCATTGCTATTTTTTGCGACTGATATTATTATTGGCAATTTGATTCCCGTGTGCACTGTGCCCTAAATATAATATGGCTTTGCATAAATTCTATATTTTCCTAACACCTCTTAAGCACCAATACGTTTAAAGGTAGATTGGCTTTGTCTCACAAATAAATGCTAGTATATAACAAAAAGTTTTTTAAAGTATAAAATAATATGTCATTTACATAATGTAATAAATATGGTCCAAAACAATGATATTGTGATACTATGATAAATTATTTGACACAATATAAATTAACTGATAAATACTGTTTCTCACTCTCTAGTAGTCTCTAGTAAGATATTCGGAATATCATATTCCTGATAATTCCGTTTGGCTAAAATTATTTCTCACTACTTAAATCACATTTCATGTGCATTATTATGACCTCCATTGGCCCGATTGTTTATAGAATTATAACTCTCTGTATTCCTCCAAGTTCGCATTGCGTCAACAAAATCAGATTTAGTTAGCGTGGCTGAAAAATACCACAAGTATAGTCCCATCAGCACGGACCAACTTCGGAGAGGACCGAGAAAGAAGGCCATTGTTCCATACGCAAGATAAAAAAAATATGCAAAAATTCCTTGAAAAAATATTAGCACAGCGCACGGTAAATTGTTCCACACTTGAGACGAATATGAGCAAGGTTTTCCTTCAAGACACACCAAACGAAATCTAAAACAAACAAAATTAAATTAGGTATTGAATTTCGAAACCACTTGAAGATAATAAAATACCTTTGATCTACGCAGTGACCAAGTACGATGATGAATGGTATGTGAAACCAGAAGAGTTGAATAGTACCTATAAAAAGTGGGCTTGAATAGAGATCATCAAAACGGTTTCAAGTAATCTTACCGTAAAAATAGCTAAAGGCTCCAGGCAAAATTTTGCCATCGACCCATGTACCCCAGGCAAATGCTGCCCCTAAATGTCCGTCGATTACTTCTCCTATGAACCATGGACCTACTGTTAAATATGTTGGATACAGAACTAAAGGATAAAATAGTTTGTCGATTGTGCACAATATCCATATTTTTCTGAATAGGGCCCCCTTGACTGACCGCAGTTCTGGTCCAGCTACCCATTTTTCTACAAGAAGAATATAAAATTAATGATTGCTTTTAAGAAATATTGTTTGTTTAAATACCTTTGACTAGAATTTGCAATAAGCGAACTGATAATAATGGGGCAATCGAAAGTAGAACCAGAGCAGTAAATGCGCTATAAAAGACTGTTGTTGCATCCGTCATTAAGGTTATTCTAGGAAGTAGCCTGAAATGAAGTCTGCTATTGTCCAAAGCAAAAGGTTGACTTGTTTGAGATGACTGTCCCTCGCTATTTCTTGCATAGGCCTAAAAAAAAATTAAATTTAGTAATGCAAAAAAAATCAAAGAAACCAAATCACTTTGTGCCTACATGTATTTCGTGAACGCCAAAAGAAAATTTTGAAGGATTCCATTCTCCAACAAATAAAGGTCCTTCAATATTTTTGCATTCTATCCAATCGTTTTCATCAATTTTCACACGAACAACTTCAAGGAGACTAGGAGAAAATACCAACAACCTAAAAATAATATGAATTTTGTGTTAATTAATAATTAATAAAACACAAAAGTAAAAGTGACAAACCTAATGTGCGTAGAATTTTGCATAAATTGAAGGTTTTCTTTTCTTGGTATATTAAATAGAGCATGTTTAGGATTAGTAATCAGTATGGCTGGCCACACGCCATAGGGCACGTCAGTGAAAGAGAACAAGCCATGATCGAAAGCTGCAATACGATATCTAAACAACAAGAGTAATCTCATTATCTAAAGTGGCCATACCATATAAAAAATACTAAATAATTGGTTTTCATTCTTACAATCGATTTTCTTTCCAATCTCCCAATTCCAACTCCAAAAATCCATTATGCTGCCGAGTGTACATGTTTGGAACCACACCCCCGAGGGTATGAAGATGTCCACATAAATAAGCCACTGCATTTTTCATCAAACTGCGAAAACCTGGATTTGGCGATATTATGCAAGATGTGGGATAATGTCCAAACCAAACTGTTGCATTGCTTGATCTGCTATCAATTTCAAATTGTTCTAAAATCTCATATTCTTCAGGGATAATTCTTCCGATAAAATTCAAAGGTCGTCTAGGTCCAGGGTCTAAGGTCGCATCTACTCCAATAAAGGAATATTTTTCCGTTCCGTCAGTAATTGTGTACATGTAGGATCTTTTGTGGTGCTTCCCTTGAACTGAAAACTGATGATAAAAGCTTGAATGCTTCTCAATGCTTGGGATATTGAAACTATCTGAAAACATTAGAATAAATCAGAGCCATTATTTTTTTAGACAATTCGAGAGACAGTCATTAGAATCTAATGATTAGATTATTCGCTTGCCGTGATTTCCTCTAATATCGAACCAGAGGGTTTTATTGGCCACCTTAGTTTCCTGTAAAATTTCACTGTAGTAAATCCATTCTTGTCGAAACTGCCTCGAACCCATGTTGTCAATTTGCTTTGCATCTGCGAGATCTCCTAAAATTGCACAAGTTATTAATTTGGTCACTTTATGAAAATCCACTCATACCTGAAGCAATAACCACAGAAGGTTTAATAATGTCCACGGTTCTGTTACAAAAATCTCTGAATTCATTTATCCTAGCTGGGTCATGAAAAACGCTGACATGAATATCTGATATCTGCAAGTTTTTATAAAAAAACATTTTCGTAAATATCCTCATATTATAATTATTTTGAAGCCAAATTCTTACCTGAATAAACCAAAGAAGTGGCTCTGACTTATCTCCAATCACAAAATTCGGACTCGGATGGGGTTTCGTCTTTCTGGGGATATTTGGACCCCCGTGGGTCTCGTCATAAGTCTCAAAGTCATCGTAGTTAACTCTTATGAGGGAAGAGAGTTTGGCCAAAAATACGGACAAACCAATTAACAGAATCAGGAACAAAATTGTGGCTTTGGACAACCGCATCTTTAACCAAAATTAAAGTGGGTGTGGATGGGAATTAGAGTAGTAATCTCATAATGATATTGATTCTAGTAATTCTCCAAATTTTCTTCATGTCAACTCAATCTCAATTATTGTAAATTTTTCGCCAAATCTCAACATTTCTCCATCAAAACTAAATTGATAAGTTGAGTAAACAACTATTAAATAACTGTTATCTTATCAATCTTTACATTTTGTGACTCTTTTAAATGGAGCACAGCGACTGGCTCTCATTTTATTAAAACGATTTCCTCCATACTAAATACTTTGTACTAACTAATTATTTGCTAATTATTGCGTGTAAAACTAGTGAGGAATTAGAGGTAGCACTTTATGCAATTGACAAACGTCGAGCAAGCATCAGTCTGATTCACAGCTGCACCTTACCCGTCTCACATTCCTCACTTGACTTAAGAATCGTGTTGGCTTAACACAACTTGAGACTCGTCTTAACAATTTGCATAAGGTCGTAAAAAATTGAGACTATTAATAGAAACAATAATTACCTTCAACCTTTGGATCCTTGCAATGAAAATAATTTAATGGAAGATAAAGTCCGAAAGATGCTTGTTTGTTGTTTGTTTGTATGCTTGCATGAAAAACGGTTCAGAGTTGTTTTAATTGAAGTTTTATTAAAGTACTACGACGTATTGATTCATGATAGTTACTTTATAAATACTACAATAAGAGTACAAAGTGAAATACTAAAAAGTTTCTATATAGGCTCTAATTAGTAAAATTCATGAGATGCAGGCAGTTTTTTTTGTATCCAATCTTTTCGATTTCAGCCTCAGGAATGAATTGCGATTTGCGATTATTGTATCAATTATTTTGTGAATTTCGATTATTATGATCCGCATAATATTGTACTTTGGTAAACCATCTCAGTTCCAAAATTTTACAAGTAATTTTAACTTTGACCAAGAATTTGTAACGTGATGTAGAAATTGTAATGTTTGTAACACTTTTTTCTGCATAATTGCTATACAATATTTAAGGTACGTTAAAACTACTAAATAGAAGAGTTACTAAATTGCAAACACCCCGTTTTAGTAAATACATCCACTGCGGAATTTTATCGAGGACAATTTTATCACACTATTAATTTAGATCAGTCAATTATGTTTTCATATCTACTCTACTTATGTATATAGTAAATTCTTCTGATTTAATAATTTAGACTTATAATTAAGGTACAAATTGCATGCACCGCAATTTCTAAAGATCTCATCACCGGATAAACAATTTGATGCAAATCTTGACTATAAACGTTTGATCATGATAACACCGAACAATTACATTGAACTAGAGAGTTAATTTTTAAGCTATAAATTTTCAGTCGAGAAAATCCTTTCGCAGCAGTCAGTCATTCCGCAGGTTTTCATGATAAATTAATCACAGGTATATTAAATGTAAAAGGTAACTATTCTAAAGAATTGGATTTGCAAGGTTTTTGTTTCTTGATCTTCCGAATATTAATAGCCCCTTTCGGCTCACAAGCCTCTTCTAATTCTTTATCTTCATCATCGCTTCCATTTTCATGACGCCTGCCAGGTTCGTCGTCAAATGAGGACACTGATCCTTCACTATTATGACGCTCACGATTCTTTCGCTTATTCTTATTTCGTTTTTGGTTCTTTTTCCGTTGTCCCAAAATTGAAGAATTGCTTCGGAAAAGCTGACGCTGAACTTGATCGCTAAATCGGACACTTTTCTCACAAGGGCCACTTTCAAAAGACTCGCTAACTGTCAAAAGTTCGTTCGATTCTGAAAGACTTTCCAAAGATGCAAAATCTTCCTGCAAAGGAATTACAGAAAGAAATTATTTTATTTTTCTCAAATCCAAAACCATTTGTTTGATCGATTAAGTGGGCAACAATATTATTGTGTACCCTGTTAAGATGATCCATGTGCTCCACCCAACTTTCCGACATGCTTCTGCAACGAACACTTTTTGCTGCGGACCCTTTTAATATACTTTTGACAACAACGTTCCCATTAATTACGGTGGGCGTGGGGATGTTCTAAAAGTTACAACAATGTGTTGGTAAATTATAAATATTACAATATGGTTTATTTATATAGCCGATTGATACATTTAAAATACAGGCACATAAAGCATAGTATTGAAAATAAGAAGAGGAATGCTGAACGTGAAAGGTTTATAGAAAATGGTATTTATAAAAGATTTGATATTTTGAAAGAAATTGCAGAGGGTTTGAACGCAATATTATACCTCATTGCTTTCATTGCTTTCGTAACCAACATCTGAAACATGTCGTTCCAATTTTTTATCCAGCAATTCCTCAATCAATTTTCTTGGTTTTTCATGTATTTCATTTTCAGAGGACGAAGACTCGGAATTTTCTTCAGTTTCAAATACTTCTACATCATCAGAAAGTTGCCGGACAAAATTTTCCACAGGTTTTCGGACTTGGACAGTTTTTATCGTGACATGCAATTTACGATTATCCTTTTCAAACTTGGCTTTGGCAGTTTCAGGGTGGACTTTGAATGGAAGCTTCAGCTTCAACTCGTACAAAGCTTTCTTGTTAGAAACCAGCTCAAAATTCCATCCATCATCAAGAACATCAGCATTCAGCGAAGAGGAATCGCTGAGTAGGGGGAGATCAATTGTCAAAATGACTTCGTCAGGAATGGGCTTGCTACTTAATCCTGAGCGTTGATTGTCAATGCAGCAATCCTGGAGATCGACGTGGGATCGATATTTTAAAGAATATCTAGGAACGGTTCGTTCCTGAGAGGTTACGTTTTCAGAATAATCATTGGAATCGGACAACTTTTTCTGAAATTAAAAATATTTGATTTTACAATCCAATTATTTTTTTTGTTTAATCTTATCCATACATCAAGCTTGCTCATGGGTTGCTTATCCATTTTCAGTTCAGAGTCTTTTCCAGGCTTTTTGAACGATTGAGGGGGCATTTCATTTTTAATTGCTTCAGGATCAACACACGCTGGTGGAACATCTCCAATTTTGTACTTGATTACGGTTGCACGTGGAGCTCCTTTGAATCTAATAAATTTACAGTTGAAAACAATAGTTTTTTCTAAATTTTTAGTTAGATTTCAAATTAGATTTCAACTCACTGTAATTTTGGTTTTTTGAGATTGTTTCTATCCAATTTGACATTGAAGCTTTTTTCAACACCCTCCAATGCAATTTCTTCAATTTTCTTGCGAAATTCTGCATTTTTACTTGCCAGATGGAGAGAATCAGGGTGAAAAATTACATCGTATACTTCACAAAAGGCTCCGGCTTTGTCCAAATCTTGACGAGCTGGACTTTGGGCATAAGGGATGGACCAAAGACATCCATTTCTATATAAAAAAAATAATAATTGTTAATTTGGTATCAGAAAGAATGATATTTAATAAATTATTACTTGGAGTCCTTAGAAGCCCTTCGTATCAAAGGATTGGAGCAGATATTGATAAATCCTTTTTTCTTCCCATCAACGCTCGTTTTTAATACATAACCAGGCAAGGTGTTTAAAAAGTGGACAACGTTTCCATTTTCTTTTTCCAATTGACGCACCTCAGATTGGTACGTCGCTTGGCTTTTGGGGTCCTGTTCAATACAATCGCATTTATCATCCATTTCATTCTTCATTGAAACAAATATAGGTATCTGAAAACTACCTGAACATCATCTACATATTCAACCAACAATTTTCGAAACTCTTCGTTTTTTAATGCGTTCTTTATTTGATCAAATTCTTTTCTTGTAATTTCAAAATCCTCTTCCTTGTCGCCCCCACCAGTAGTTGAGGGATAAAATGTCGGCAGTGTCTCAAAGTTTTCCTCAAAGTTGCCGTCTTTTGCAGTATTAGGATTTTTACATTGTTTAGTAGCACAACCGTTTTCTGTTTTATCACCAGTATTGCCACCGTTCATAATTTGTCGGATAAAGTTTCCTATGGGAAAAATGAAAACCAGAAACATTTTAGTAAATGCATTGTAAATGAACGCTAGGAAAAAGTTTTTTGGATGCATTTGCAAAGCTTGGGTACTTTTAAAAAGCTATAATGACACGTAATTTACCATTGTTTCATAGCTCAGTTTTGATTGTTTATAATAAAGCAGTTTAAAACAAATGACTGTATGAAATTGGCCGTTTTTTGGTATTGGTACTGGCTGTCATTAATTTTATGGAAAACTTCAAAAAGCTCCATTTCTTGTGATTTCATGCAATGTTGCATATTGGTTAAATAAATAGTTTGATTTAATTCTTCATTTACCAGTGATAACCCAACCGGCCAAATGCGTTAAGATATAAACATGTATTGAAATGAAAAATGAATGAACAAATGCACGCTTTCTTTTGTCTCAAAAAAGCTCAAAATGTATCAAAGATGCTCACCTTAATTAACTCGAGTTATCTTGAAGATAATTGCACCGGTAACTGCTTATATTTGAGGATCGAGAAGCTTCTGCCCAAAGTTCTTATGCAATTGGCTTGGTCTGGTTTTTATGGATGTAAATATAAACATTGAGAGAATAGAGAGAATCTACTACACCCCAGTCTATAGGCTTGATGCGTAGTTTTGCTGAAGGTTGAAACTCGAAATGGTGTTATTTCTGTTGCCAGGCAAAGTTCTACTTGCAAACCATTGGTTGGGAATAAGAACCGTGCTAAAACCGGCATTATAATAATTTACAAGCTAGCAAAAATAAATTATTCCCATCCATGTACATATGTCTTTAGTTAGGTAGCACATATATGGGTTGGTTGGTTAAAATGCTTATGAGGAAGTTGGTTGAAAGATAAAAATATGTACAGGTTGAATGTTCATGTAAAATGAAACAAAGACAATCCTATTTACTGTGAAAATGAATGGTCAACTAATAACACAATAAAGTTTGTTTTGTGTTCTGTACGTGTTACTGGATTATTTCACGTTTTCTATAAATATTTAATTAAGATGTACCAAAATGAATTGTTTATTTTTCAGAACATTTAGCTAAAATGCATGCAATATTCATATTATTCTATGATCTTGCAGTAAAAAGTAGTGGCGAATATTGATATTTTATTTGAGGCTATTTAGAATGGGGGTCTTAAGTTTAAAGTTATGTTTTGGTTCTAATTTCCAGAGGAAATGTTGTGAAGTAATATAAAATAAGTTAACATCAAAAGAATATATAGATGGATTGGAATGGAAATACGACCAGCTCAATTTAGCTTGTTGCATGAAATAGAATGCCAAGTAGAAAATGTTTTCCATCCAAAAATCTTGGATTATATGCCAATCATGGTTCCTCTGCATAAGCCTCAATTTAAGTAACTCCCCCGCATTTCCTTCTGATTAGTCTTGGATTTACGTGGTTTGCATTGGAAAGTAGGAGAAAGTTTCGGAAGCCAATTATTGACGAATTCTCAATTTATCATCCTAGGTACAAGAATTCAAAGAATAGTTCAACTCAACTCAACTCTGGCCCGTATCCTCTTGAATTTTTGTTTTGTTCAATTTTAACTCGGAGCTTTCACTTGCCAAAAGTTTTCACTGGAGATGGATAGGACTGAAAGAAGAAGATTGCCTTAAAGCTTGTCTGCGCCAGGGGAATATTTGATTGTGATGTGAATTGAAATGAAGCGTCTTTTAATTCAAACTCTAGCTATTTCTCATCATGAAATGATCGTGTCGTGAAGAGAAACGTCTTTCTCTCAATTATTAAAAGATACATTTTCCGATATCAGTAGCAGTGAGACAACAGCAATACGTTCTTTTTATTATTACAACCAACCAAATTTCTCAACAACAACTGCGCCGATTTTTACTTTCTCTTTGGATAAACAGACAAACGAGGTCAAGCGTCAACTCAAACTCAGCTCAAAAATTTTTTCTCTTTTTCTTTTATGTATAAAATTTTAGTTGGTTCGTTTTTTTCTACTTCACCTTTGAAAAAAAATGAATGTTTTCTATTTTCCTGGTCGTTTCTTGTGTGTGCTCGCTGTTCCACTCTATCTTATTTTTTTCGGGTGAAAGCGTATGTCAAAGCAAAGAAAGCCTTTGATAGTTGAAAAATAGAGTTAAGAGTCCTTCCAATTTACTCAATTGAAGTCTTTTTATCCTCCAGTTCATCTCGAGTTGTTGCTTGGTCGGTTGGAGAGACTCCAGGCAGGTGAAAAATAAACGGATTCCTGAAGCCATTAAGCAGATAGCTATTTATGCATGTTGATTTCACTAAATCCTTACACGTTTCCCACAAAACAAATTGTCCTTCAACTCAACGCGTGTGGGCTTTGTAGTAT
Source organism: Proisotoma minuta (assembly GCA_034698145.1). Classification (NCBI taxonomy): domain Eukaryota; kingdom Metazoa; phylum Arthropoda; class Collembola; order Entomobryomorpha; family Isotomidae; genus Proisotoma; species Proisotoma minuta. The sequence goes on from JAQIXN010000293.1 coordinate 39,234, forward strand.
TTCTCAAATCTTAGCATCAGCTAAACAAATCCGATACATTTATTTCAATTTATGATATTAAACTGGGCTACGTCAGTCTTCTTAACCCCTTCTTGTTGGGAAGAAGGACTGGAAGGAGGATCTCCTATATATATATTTATATCTCTCTGCACGTAGTCCCTTCTTTCTCCACTAATAATAACTTGGGTATGTACTAGCTACGGAATATATCCAAAATATCCGTTGGTGAAAGCAGCATTTTCATCCTTGTCCCAATTTTACTTTTAGCCAACCCCTGGCTGGTAAAAGCCACTAGCTATGGCACATGTTGTGGTCAGAAACCATCATTCGCATTAAGTTTCATCCAAATAAACTTCCACACTTTCTCAGATTAAGTGGATTGGTCTCTCTTTTGGAATCTGCTGTGGACAGAGAATTTAAGTGTATTCTGAGAAGAAGTATAACATTGTTGGCCTACTCGATCCAACTTTCTAGCCCCTTCTCTCTCCCACTTTCTCTCCTTTCACTTAATTCGATGGAGGACGGGCCTTATGAACCATTACTCTTCCACAAGTTGTTTGTGAAACATGAAACTGTAGCCCAAACTGCGTCTTTGCTCTATATTCCATCCAAAAAATCCATAGCCTGATTTACATAGAGAAAGTTCGAGATTTGGGAAAGCAACGGAAAAATTAGTAGTTATTAAAAAACAAAAGAACATGTTGTGCTATTTTGTGTTCTTTTGGCTCCTGTCGTCCCCTTCTTATGGCCATCAGCCACCGCCTGTTGATCGAGGTATGTACTGTTTCATTTGCCATTTCGAAATTTCTACTTTCTCCGCATTTTTTATCTTTTGAAATATTGCATTTAATAGGGACAAATAATCATCAACCAGTCGGCCTAGTCCCATCCACAAGCCATCGTAGCGCAAATTCCAACTCTAATAATAATTCCACTTTTCCTTTGCAACACCCACGACTTCAAGTTTTTCGTGGTCCGGGACAAAGTCAAAGTGCTAATCTCCCTTACGATCAAACACACAGCCCAATTAATGAACATGACCACAACGACCATGATGAACACCACCACAAAGGTCACAAACTTAGCAAACTCAACATTCAGCATTATATTACCCAAAAAGATATTGAGAAACTTCACAGCAAGGACCCAATATGGAAAAGATATTTTGCCGAGTTGTTGGCAGCATCAATTCTAATTGGTGGGGTGATTGGATTTCTTTGTTGGTGGAATTGGAGTAAGAGAGGCCGACAAATTGATCGAAGTGCTCATCCTTTTGGAACGTAAGCGAATATATTTTACTATGAATGACTATAGAGATCTTGATGGTGACGCCAGAATATTGCTGATATATGCTGCATGCACTCACACCTACACGAAATGTTTACGCTTCATAAAATTTGACTTGATTTTGACGAGACGATGTTTGATTTTCGTTTTCGAATATATAGGGCAGCCACTCATTCCCACGGGAAAAGACTACATCGACTACATCGACAAAATACGTTCAATCGAGGCCAGTCAATGCCGGATCTCTATGTTAATGTTTGCAAGGCTGTACCTCTTCCAAAAAATCCGAAATCTGGATGCGTATGTTCACCTGAAGAAGCGAATAATGCAAAAAGAAGGTGGAGCCATAAAGATTTGGAAAGCTGCAGTTCAGTAATACCATCAAATGTTTAGGAATTTAAGAAAAAAAGGAAAAGCACCATTAACTAGCAGTTTGAACAATTTGAAGTGCTTAATAATTAAGTTGGGGTGTCACTAGTGATGCTTTAATTTTTGAAAACCGAATTTTAAATTTTGAAATTATGTAACTACGTTGAATTTTAATCACGAAGGTAGTTTTACATCCGGACAATTCAATTAACATTTCAAATTTGCATAAGCCAGTGAAATATGCATGACACTAATTGCATTCCAGAATATTCTTTACGGGTTGGCAAATAAAACTTGCTTCCAAAACTGACTGCAAACACAAGAATTTTACCAAACTAAAAAACTAAATAGCGCTTTTTACAACTGCTAATTATTGTACTCAAGCACAAAAATCCTTTTTTGCATATAAACCTTTATGCAAAGGAGAAAGTCTGAGAGCACCATTTTTCATTCTTTTTTCAAGCATTCAGGAAAAGTTATTTGACAAGCAAATTCATCTTTGCAGTAATCTCTCGAAACTTTTAGAAAACAAAAATTTTATGACCATTCTTTGGTTATGGCTTGTTTTTTAGACATAAATTATTATTCAATGCCATCTCAAATTCCCAAGACTGTGTGTCTGAAAATAATTGAGGTCGGATTGTAAATAAATGGGTAAATGCAGATTTACTTTTTCCAAAGGTGAAATCCGTCATAAATTATGGAAAGAATGAGAAAAGTGAGATTATTATTAAGCCGTCTACTACGTAATTATCAATGCCGATTTACTCCAGCCATGAAAATTTCTTATCTTCAATGCAGTCCTGTTGTATCTACATGTTAACATTATGTAAATATGAGAAATTTGATGTAATTTTGAAGCTTATTCAGTGAGATTTTAAATTCAACGCGTTTCTTAATAATTCTTAACCTAAAGAGTTAAAATCAAATCCAAAGCCCAAAACTCTTTAAAATAAAATGATTTCACCTCATGAGCAAGTTCAAATCTGCTTGCAGGTTCAAATACAATTAAATTTTGTTTCATTTATTTTTCCCAATGTCAGTCCAATGTAATAAATTATTTAAATACAACAATTATAGTAACTGTAATAATATAACAAGGTTTAGAACTTACTAATAGTTCTAGTCACTATGTAGCTATTACTCAGTAAAATTATCTACTCTTCCCATAGTCAAAGTAGAACATAATTAGTTCAAATAAATGATTTGTCCAGAAATAATTTTAGAATATGCTTTACTTATATCTTTTATGATGTGTTTAAAATTAAAATAATTTTCCAACAATACGCAAATAAGTGCATTAAATCAAATTGTCATTTTGTATTTGAAATTTAAAGAGAATAAAATTATACAAATTAAAAGTCATCTTTCCTCATTACATCATAATAATAATTATAAAGCATTTTCATGCCTCACTAACTTTTACATGAGATTACATAATCATAAAGAAACTACATCTAACAAGTATACATAACAGTTTAGGTTCTATATTTAGATTTGGTAAGGTGACCCAATAAAATTCCAGAATCAAAAATATATCACCTCATCGAAAAGCATTTAATTAATCGATTTAGATTCGAATGATTTGTATAGGGTACAGGTCAAGAGGCAAATTAACTTAATTAACAAGTTTTTGAAATAATGTTTATCGCATTCGTAAAGCACCAACGTATTTAACAATTACGTGTTATGTAATATCTAATATCTCTAGTAGCACTTTCTCTCTCTGTCTCAAATAATTAATGTGAGGAAATTGAGCTACGACTTAAATCAACGTAAAATGATTAATTGAGTAGCATTTTTTTAGTAGTTTTGCATCTAATTTTTAAACAAGGTTTTAAGTCTCAAACTGTGTAATTATTATCCATTTATACTTTCTCCATCAAATATTTTTCTCATGTCATTATCACATTCTCAGTATGATTATTACTAATCTATAAAAGTAAATGATCAATAATTTCTTAATGCGGCTAATTGATTTCCTGAGGCGATCATGATAAATTTTGTTAAAGGGTTTCAGTAGTAATTTGATTCGATTTATAATGCCTCTAAATTAAAAGAGTTTTTCTTGTTGTACCAAAGTAAAGTTGTAAAAGTAGGAAGTTCCGAGGATTGAATTTAAATGAATGGAGGTCCATCACAATTTTGTATACAGAAATAATCCCATAATATATAAGCCATTCACACTCAAAGTATTCAAGATGTTAAGAGGTGGAAATTTTTTTAGAGATTTTCAAACGATAATTGAAATAATAGTCGTATTTATTCTTAACATGAACAATTAAAAACAATCAAGTACTGGTCGTCTTGTTGTGGCTGGAAGATTGGTGACCAGTACCTAATCATTTTTGAGATTATTTTTAAAAATAATGAAATCAGTAGTAATCGTTTTTTTACCCCTACAATAAATTGCCGTATAATTGTGTATTCCAGATTTTTTAAAAGAGTGACACAAAGTAACGAAATTATTTCGTTAAAAATTTACAAATCTAACAAAATACAATTTTGGTTTTTAATTTAAAATTAAATTAACAATTTATAATCCCTTTCTTTACGCCTTCTTTCTGTCTTCGTGAGCCTTTTTAACAATTGCCAATTTAGAGTGGGGGTCGGATACTGGAAGACCCACATACGGCGGCTCCTTCGTTCCATGCAACATAAGTACCCACTCCTTAATCCATCCAGTCTGCGGCTTCTCTCCGTTAAATTGGATCTGCAATTTAGAATTTATATACATATATTCTTGCAAAAGATTTGTCATATCTTTTGTCAGTTATACCTCTAATGTCCAAATCCCTCTTGGATTCTCTCCCCATGTGTGTGTCGTCATAAATGGCCATTTTACAAACCCATCATGTCTATCTTCATCATTAGGTCTTCGGCTTAAAATCATGGATCTACAAGGAAATATAAAGTGAAAGTTGTTTTTATGCGGCATGTCGTTTAACTTTCACTCAACACACCTTGTCCCCATTGGTGAAGTCATGAACATGACAATATCACCCCGTCTCGTAGAATTAAGAGTAATGACTGCCTGGACATGTTCCAAATAGTCTACCTCCGTTTCTAGACCTTGACAGGCATTCGTTTCCAGTTTCAATATCAGAGAGCCCCGAGATGGGATTTTACTGCAAAACATTTTCAGTTTAATAGTGACATTTCAATATTTTCTCATTTAGGTAGTATAGTTTAAGTAACTTACTGCGGCTTGCTCATTGTGGCCCCATCACAGTGATATCTGGCAGGGACAGTTTTCCATTCTTTTGCCAAAGCCACCATTGCCCCCGCATCCAAAACTCCGAATCCGAAAAGATGGTTAAATTCCAATCCTACCCCGTTCATCGTCCAATGGAAACGTCCTTTTGCATCGAATAACGAATTTCGTTTGGATGTCAATACGGTCAGATGCTGAATGTCTCGCCAAGTTAATTTGTTGCTATTGCAAAAAAAAGAAAGGGTTCAATTAGGACTGATTAATTTGAGAGAGAGAAAGTAAGAGAAAGTGTCTCACTTTGCCTCCAACGCTAAAGCAAAGACCCCAGCTGCCTCAGGGGCTGCTGCTGATGTACCCGAGTGACTTTTTGTACATTTCCCGTATAAATCAGTTGTTGCCTGGAATAAGAAAAAAATAATTTGTACAACATTGGAATTTGGAGGAGAAAGCCTTCAGCTAAAAAGTAATCTAATAATCTATACACGTATATAGCTATAGAGGTCTGATGAATCTGATCTGATCGTGAGATCTGAGATCCAATTTATTGTTAAATTACATCCATGGGCCATAAACCTCAAATACACAAGAGAAAGTGATAGATTTTTATGCCTCATGTTTCAGGAATCCCGAAAAGAATGTTAATTAGTTTTGGGAACTCATGTCTATTTTTACGAGGTGTAAATTACGAGTATGTCTTTGTGTAAGAAATGCTTACCACTCCAGTGTTTGGGTCCTTAGCCCCGTTGCTGAAAGTGGAGGCCAAAGTGGATGAACATGATTCGTCATAGTGGGCATTTTGGCCGTCATTTATGGCAGAATTGATGGAAACTGTCCACATTGAGGCGGCATAGCCATCGCAGTTGCAATCGTCATCCTCTCCCCCGTCCCCACTCGCCCACACGTAAATGTTGCCCAGCCCATTTCGACCCTTTCAAATTACAAATAAGCAAAGTTAGTGAATGTTGCAATTTGCATTCCAAAACAGCCTTCTGTTCTCCTATAATGCTTGGATGAAAGAGACTGGCCAATTTCCTCAAAATTTTAAGGTCATTAAACAAATTGCACTCTTGTTCCTCTAATCATCAAAACTTACAACTTTGTAATCTGCAGTTACTTTGTTCTTATTTTAATTTATCATTGAGTTGAATATTTAGATGAAAAGTTATTTTATATACACCACGCCTTTTCCTATTCTAATGTATTTTGATTCCATTATAATTAATTCCTTCAAAGCTTAATAATCTCCATCACGGAATAGAGTTATAAATGAAATGTTCCTCCAAATTATAATGCGCACATAAATATCCAAGCAAATGAGATTTAGTTTTGGATACTTGTAGGAAGGAAAGTTGTAAACTAATTACAAGACTATGCTTATGAGAATGCAAAAGGTAATGAGGAAAATTGTGAGGAATCCAATTACTGATTATACACGAGGGACTTACCTCATTAACCCCTTTAACGATAGCCCTCATGGTTGCATTTCGAGGTCCATCAACCGTCTGTAAAATAAACCCGGAAAGTTCAATACCATTTTGAGCCTATCAATGATGAATGACGTGGGTCAAAAATACTTACGGAGCCATCATCCGTAGGTCCCCAAGATGCGCTGTAGATATCTATCAAATTGGGTTCGTGTCCCATTGAGTTTGCCTCAATCAAATCCGTCATGTAAGGTTGATCCAGCATACGAATTCCTGGAAAACCATAAAATATCTGTCAGAGGCTAAATAAATAATCCAAGAAATCCGCTAAATTTCCCAAAGGAGCTGTTGCTTTCAAGTGGCAGAAATTTATTTCGTTTTCCACTCCCCCACAAATCAACGGTTGAGTAGAAATTAAATGCTAACGTGCTACTTTGCATAAAAGTTTTGTAATCAAAAACATTCTTGTTTTTTCTCTCTAAATTACACTTGAGAGACTTTTTTGCTTTTATTACGTTGTTTACAAATACCTCAGCTCATTTATTTTTCCTCTTGAGGAAATACGGAGAAAGTTATTGAACCTCCTTCATTAAATGTTTCAAGAGTTGGGCAAGTTCAAGGAGCAACAAATGTGATTAAACCTCAGCAAACTTTTAAGTATTACAGCCTTACTTTCACTTTATTTTAGTGGAGGCGTTTTCATATTTTATATTTGATAACCATCCCATGAATATTTTAATTGAAACATTTCCTAGAACAAGATCGCTTCTGATCCTTTCAATTTTTATGCAAAACCAATTTCATGGGATTTTCATGCACGGCTTGAATTTCTGGATGGATATTACTTTCACTCCTCTTTTACTCAAGCGGAATTTTAATTTCTTTTCTTCAGGTTTTGAAATGATTTTATCTACATACATTAACAGCTTACATAAAAAAAAATGAAACAAGTTTAAAAATCTTAGGTTCGGTGGGTAAAACATTTGATTTGACTCGCCAGCCTTAATAGAAAGCTGAATAGATTTTTTTGCAATGTTGAAAGGCCGGCTCGGCAAATCAAACATTTTACCTCACCTCACCCAAGATTTTTAAACTTGTT